>PVIA01003630.1:0-162265 GCA_004024845.1 Tonatia bakeri | reverse complement strand
AGTTGCATCTATGCTGTTTCAAAGGGTAGGAGTACTTTCTCTCTGCTATGTAGTATTCCACTGTGTAAATGTACCACACTTTTTTAATCCACTCACTTATCAAACACTAAATCACATGACAAAAAGTACCCTTCAGCCCATACTTTGGCTAACAAGAAAGATGTTAGAGGGGGTGGGGAAGGGGAAGGAGAGATATCAGAAGTGTTTGGGAGCTAGAGAAGTACTAAGAGATCATATGGTATTATATATTATACTATTAAAATATGTGCTATGTATAACCACTACAAGTATATGATGATGTATGATTGAATACAAATGCAGTTCTTTTGTAAAGGTGGTTATAAAATTTTTTTTTCTGTCAGTGCTATTTAACATCTTTGAATGTAATGGAAATACACTAAAATCATTTTTCTGATGGTGAACACAGAATAAAATATACTCTCCATTCATGTTGTAGCAAAATGTAAGATTTCATTCTTTTTATAGCCCCATAGTATTCCATTGTGTAAATATACCACAGCTTTTTTATCCACTTGTCTACTGATAAGCACGTGGGCTGCTTTCACACCTTGGTGATTGTAAACAATGCTGCGATGAACATAAGAGTGCTTATGTTCCTTTGAATTAGTGTTTTGGGGATTCTTTGGATATGATCCCAGAAGTGGAATTGCTGAGGCATGAGGCAGTTCCATTTTTAATTTTTGAGGAAACTCCATACTACTTTCCACAGTGGCTGCACCAATCTGCATGCCCACCAACAATGCATGAGGGTTTCCTTTTCTCCATATCCTTGCCAGTGAAATGGATAAATTCCTAGAAATATCAATCTTCCAAAACTGAATAAGGACGAATCAGAAAATCTAAATAGACAGGTTACAACTAATGAAATTATTTTTATTTTTTATATTTTAGATATTTATGTATTTACTTATTTTTAGAGAGGAGAAAGGATGGAGAAAGAGAGGGAAAGAAACATCAATGTGTGATTGCCTCTCATGTGTCCCCTCCTGGGGACCTGGCCTGCAACCCAGGCATGTGCCCTGACTGGGATTAAGACCAGCAACCCTTTGTTTCACAGGCCAGTAATCAACTGAGCCACATCAGCTACAACTAATGAAATTAAAGCAGGGAAAAATAAAAACCTCCCATCAAACAAGAGTCCTGGGCCAGATGGCTTCACAGGTGAATTTTCAAACATTCAAAGAATTAACACCTATTTTTCTCGAACTATTGAAAAAAAATTCAAGAGGAAGGAAGTCTTCCAAACACTATTTATGGGGCCAGCATTATCCTAATTCCAAAATCAAATAAAGACACTACAAAGAGAGAAAATTATCAGCTGATATCTCTGACTAACATAGATACTAAAATCCTCAACAAAATCTTAGAAATCCAGATCCAGAAATATATTAAAACCATCATACAACATGATGAAGTGGGATTTATTCTGGGGATCGAAGGTTGATACCATATCATGAATCAATTAATATGATACACCACAAAAACAAGGTGAAAGATAATAGTCATACAATTATATCAAAACTGCAGACAAAGCATTTCATAAAATCCAGCACCCATTTATGATAAAAAGCCTCAGCAAAGTGGGAATAGATGGAACATACCTCAACATGGGTTGAGGGACTTACCATAATAAGGGTTATATATGGAAAACTCACAGCTAACATCATACTGAATGGGGAAAATCTAAAAGCATTTTTCTTAGGATTAGGAATAAGACAGTGATGCCCACTTTCACCACTCTTATTTAACATAATTCTGGAAGTCTTAGCCAGTGCAATCAGACAAGAAGAAATAAAAGGAAGCCAGATTGCAAAGAAAGAAGTAAAACTGTCATTGTTTGCAGGTGACATGATACTGTATGTAGAAAACCCTAAATACTCAACTGAACACCTACAAGAACTGATAAAGGATTCAGTAGAGAAGCAAATGTGTTTTAATGAGTATTCAAATATACCTGTGGTTCTTTCTCATACGATGCAATCAACATAATGTCATCTATATAGTGTGTCACATGTTTCACACCTTTGTTATCCTTTTTTTTCCTGCCAAATTTCATTTTAAGTACATTTTATTGATTATGCTGTTACAGTTTTCTCATTTTTCTCCCCTTTATCTCCCTCCGCCCTGAATCCCTCTTTCCACCAGCATTCTCCCCCCTTAGTTCATGTCCATGAATCATACGTATAAGTTCCTTGGCTTCTCCATTTCCTATAATATTCTTAATCTCCCCTTGAGTATTTTATGCCCTCCAATTATGCTTTTGATTCCATGTAACTTTTCCCCTCACTCTCCCCAGTGATAACCCTCCATGTGATCTCCATTTCTGTGATTCTGTTCCCGTTCTACTTGTTTACTTAGTTGGTCATTGTTTTTGTTTTCTTTAGGTTCAGTTGTTGATAGCTGTCTTTTGTCAGTTTGTTGTCATTTTACTGTTCATAGTTTTTGATCTTCTTTTTCTTAGGTAAGTCCCTCTAACATTTCATATAATAAGGGTTTGGTGATGATGAACTCCTTTAACTTGACCTTATCTGGGAAGCACTTTATCTGTCCTTCCATTCTAAATGAAAGCTTTGCTGGATAGAGTAATCTTGGATATAGGTTCTTGCCTTTCATGACTTTGAATACTTTCCAGCCCCTTCTTGCCTGCAAGGTTTCTTTTGAGAAATCAGCTGATAGTCTTATGAAAATTATTTCATAGGTAACTGTCTCCTTTCCTCTTGGTGCTTTTCAGATTCTCTCTTTATCTTTAATCTTGTGTAATTTAATTATGATGTGCCTTGGTGTGTTTCTCCTTGGATCCAATTTATTTGGGACTCTCTGAGCTTCCTGGACTTCCTGGAAGTCTATTTCCTTTGCCACATTGAGGAACTTTTCCTTCATTATTTGTTTTCCTTCAAAATAAGTTTTCAATTTCCTGCTCTTCCTCTTCTCCTTCTGGCACCCCTGTGATTCGTATGTTGGAGCATTTAAAGTTGTCCCAGAGGTTCCTAAGCTTCTCCTCATTTTTTGGAATTCTTGTTTCTTCATTCTGTTCCAATTGGATGTTTATTTCTTCCTTTTGTTCCAAATCATTGATTTGAGTCCCAGTATCCTTCTCTTCATTGTTGGTTCCCTGAACATTTTCCTTTATTTCACTTTGCATAGTCTTCACTTTTTTCCTCTATTTTGTGACCATACTCATCCATTTCTGTGAGCATCCTGATTACCAGTGTTTTGAACTCTGCATCTGATAAGTTGGCTATCTCTTTGTAACTTAGCTCTTTTTCTGGAGTTTTGACCTGTTCTTTCATTTGGGCCATATTTGTTTGTCTGGGCATACCTGTTATGTTGAAAGGGGAGGAGCCTTAGGTATTCTCCAGGGCAGGGCAACAGTCTTTGCTGGGTTGTGGCACTGTCTGTGTAGGAGAGGTCAAAGAGGAAACAATACTGCTTCCTTGGCTCTCGGCTTTCAGTCTCTTTCCCTGCTATCCACAAGCAAATTGGGCCCTTCTAATGCTTATTCCAGGGTGGGTTGATTTGTGTATGTTCTAGGACTCCATGGTTCTCCTCAATGAACTCTCCTGTGAGGCTGGGAGTTTCTCCTGCTGCTGCAACCCCCAGAGGTTTTGAGGCTTTCTTTTCCCATACTAGAACTCTAGGTTGCACAGACTATCTCCTTTCCCAGTTGTTTCTCCCAGTTTTTCTGCGCACAAATGTGGGGCCACCAGCCTCTGCATCACCCACCTAGCCCTCCAGCCACTGCCTTGCTGTGTGTCCTCTTCATCCCGGTTTCTTGCCTCCATTCCTCCCCACTGCGAGTCTGGATAAATGCTTCTTCTTTAAGTCTTTTGTTGTTGGGCTTCTATACAGTACAATTTTCTGGCAGTCCTGGTTGTTTTTTGTTTTTGAAGTTTTTGTTGTTCTTTTGGTTGTGCAAGGAAGCAAAGTGTATCTACCTATACCTCCATCTTGGCTGGAAGTCTGGTTCCATACAAATTTTGGAAGTATTTATTGTACATCTGCAAAATATGCCATTGGTATTTTAGTAAGAATTGTGTCAAATTTGTAGATTGCTTTTGGTATTGTGGACATTTTAATGATGTTAATTCTTCCAATCCATGAGCACTGTATATCCTTCTATTTAGTTGTGGCTTCTTCAATTTCTTTCTTCAGTGTCCTATAGTTTTCCAAATACATGTCTTTTACCTCTTCGGTTAATTTATTTCTAGTTACTTCATATTTTTGTTGCAGTAATAAATGGGATTGTTTTCTTAGTTCCTCTTTTTGACAGTTCATTTTTGGTCTATAGGAATACCATTGATTTCTGAGTATTGATTTTGTATTTTGCTACTCTGCTAAATTTATTCATTAGATCTAGTAGTTTTTTGGTGGAGCCTATTGGGGTTTCTATGTACCCTATCATGTCATCTGTGAACAATGATAGTTTTACTTCTTCCTTTCCAAAATGAATTCCTTTTACTTCTTTTCCTGTTTGATTGCTGTGGCTAGGACTTCCAGTACTATGTTGAATAAGAATCAGGAAAGCAGACATCCCCGTCTTCTCTCTGCTCTTAGAGGAAATGCTTTTAGTTTTTGCTCATTGAGTATGATGTTGGCTATAGGTTTTTAGTATATGCCCTTTATTATGTTGATGTATGATCCTTCTATTCCCATTTTGCTGAAAGTTTTCACAACAAATGGGTGCTGGATTTTATCAAATCCATTTTCTGCATCTAATGATATGATCATGTGAATTTTTACATTTCATTTTGTTTGTGTGATGTATCAAATTTATTGATTTATGAATATTGTACCAACCTTGCACCCAGGGATAAATACCACTTGATCATTGTGTATGATCTTTTCAATATATTGCTCGCTCCATTTTGCTTGTATTTTGTTGAGTATTTTAGCATCGATGTTCATCAGGGATATTGGCCTATAGTTTTGTTTCTTTGTTGTGCCTTTGCCTGGTTTTGGAATTAGGATCATACTGGCCTCATAAAAAGAGGTTGGAAAGCTTCCATCTTCTTGAATTTTTTGGAATACTTTGAGAAGCATAGGTGTTCTTTAGATGATTGGTAAAATTAGCATGTGAAGTCATCTGGTACAGGTCTTTTGTTTGCTGGGATTTTTTTTAATTGCTAATTCAATTTTATTAGTTGTTATCCATCTATTCAGGTTTTCTGCTTCTTCTTGAGTCAGTCTTTGATGATTGTGTTTTTTCTAGAAATTTATCCATTTTGCCCATGTGGTCCAATTTGTTGGCATATAGTTGCTCACATTTTCTTAAAATCCTTTGTATTTCTGTGACATCCACTGTTATTTTTCCTCTTTCATTTCTGCTTTTATTAATTTAGGTCCTGACTCTTTTTTCTTGATATGTCTGTTTAAAGGTTCATCAATTTTATTAATCTTTTCACAGAACCATCTCCTGGATACATTGATTTTTCAAAATTTTTTTAAATCTCTCTCATTTATTTCTTCTCTCATCTTGATTATTTCCTCCTTCTACTCTCTTTGGCATTTGTTTGTTATTGGTTTTCTAGGTCTATTAAGTGTGGGATTAGGTTGTTTATCTGAGATCTTTCTATCTTCTTGAGTTATGCCTGTAATGCTATAAACTTTCCTTTCAGGACTGCTTTCTCTGTTTTCCATAGGTTTTGGGTTGTTGTGTGTTCATTTTCATTTGTTCCCAGCTACTTTTTTATTTTTCTTTGATCTCATTGATGACCCATTCATTATTTAATAACATACTATTTAGTCTCCATGTATTTTAATGATTTTGAGGGGGGTTTTTTTACTGAGTTTTATGTCTAGTTTCATGCCACTGTAATCTGAGAAAATGCTTGATATGATTTCAATTTTCTTGAATTTAAGACTTCTTTTGTGTCCAACCATGTGGTCTATCTTTGAGAATGATCTGTGGACACTGGAGAAGAATGTGTATTCTGATGATTTGGGGTCAAATGTTCTGTAGATATCAATTAAACCCACTTGACCTAGCATGTCATTTAAGGTTGTTTCCTCGTTGATTTTTTGTCTAGAAGATTTATCCAAGAGTGATAGTGTGGTGTTAAAATCTCCTACAATAACTTTATTGCTGTTGATTTCTTCCTTAAAGTCCACCAAGATTTTCTTCATATATTTAGGTACTCCTATGTTTGGCACATATATGTTTATAAGGGTTACATCCCCTCTTTGGATTGATCCCTTTAGGTTTATTAATGTCTCTTTTTGGCCTTTATTTTGAAATCAATTTTGTCAGATACATGTATTGCTCTCCTAGCTTTTTTAAAATCTCCACTTGCATGGAATATTTTTTTTTCCATTCCTTCACTTTCAGCCTGTGTAGGTCTTTTTTTTTTTTTTCCTCCCTGAGGTGTGTCTCTTATAGACAGCATGTATAGGTCATGTTTTCTTATCCATTCAGCTCCCTATGTCTTTTGATTGGAGCAGTTAGTCCATTTACATTTAAGGTTACTATTGATAGTTACTTGTGCATTGTCACTTCATTCTTTTATACTTATGTTCCTCCCTCTATTACTTTTTCTTCTTAAAACAGTCCTTTTAATGTCTCTTGTAGTGTTGGTTTGGTGTAATGAAGTCCTTTAACTTTTTTTTTTGGTCTGGGAAGCTCTTTATTTCACCTTCAATTTTAAATGATAACATGGAGACAGTTGTATTTGAACATTAATATAAAATGATAAAAAGTAAAATAAATAAAATAGTGTAAAATTTAAATTAAATTAAATTAAAAATAAAAAAATAAATGGGAGTAAAGGGGAGAAAACTGTACTTGAACAATGATTAAAATAAAATTAAAAAAAAATAAATGATAGCCTTGCTGGATAGAATATTAGTATTGGTTCCAGACCATTGCTTTTCATTACTTCATGCCCATCCCTTCTGGCCTGAAGTGTTTGTATTGAGTAAATAGCCTGCTGTCTTATTGGATCTCCCTTGTAGTTTACTGTGTGTTTCTCTATTGCTGCCTTTAAGACTCTCTGATTTTAAACTTTGCCATTTTAATTATAATGTGTCTTACTGTGGGCCTTTTGGATTCCTCTTATTTGTGTTCTCTCTCCTTCCTGAACTTGTGTTAATTTTTCCTTCACCAGGATAAGGAAGTTTTCTGTCATTTCTTCAAGCAAGTTTTCTATCCTTTGTTCAGTTTGTTCTCCTTGTGGTATCCCTATGATGTGGATATTGTTATGTTTCATGTTGTCCCAAAGTTCCCTTAAACCATCCTTGTTCTTTTTGCTCTGATTGGGTATTTTTCCTACCTTGTTTTCCTCTGCTTCATCTCACCTCCTTTTAATTTCTTCTAGTGTATTCATTTCCAATATTGCATTATTCATTTCCAACTGGTTCTTATTCAAGCTTTCTATGTCCCTTTTCATGCTGTTGTTAAGTTCCACTAAGTTCCTTTGGTTCCCACTAAGTTCTTTGAGCATCCTTATAAACATTACTTCAAACTCTATGATAAATTTCTTGCCTCAATTTCAATTAGCTTTTTTTCTGGGTATTCCTCCTTTTTTTTCCTTTGGGAGTTGTTTCTTTGTCTCCCCATTTTAGCAGACTCTTTTTGTTTGTTTCCATGTTTTAGGCAGATCTGCTTTGACTCCCCGTGTTCATGGCATGGCCTTATGTGCCTGGAGTCCTATGGGACTCAGTGTTGCAGTCTCATTGACTTTCTGAGCTGGATGCTCTAGGAATACCCCTTTTGTGGTTTATTTGGGCTTTTCTGTTATGTTTTGGTCTTGATTGTTGTTGTCCCATTTGTTGGTGGTTTGTCTGCTCTAGCTGGCTGACTGACAGGCTCAACCCCTACCATGCCCTGTATGCTGTTGTACCAGTGCTGACAGAACAAAGCAAAATAAGATAGAAGAAGCCCACACAAGCAAATCCCTCCAACAAAAGCAAATTCAATGATAAAAGAGCAAAGAATAATAAAAGTGGAAAAAGAAATAGAATAAGAAAAACAAGAATACAATAAAACCATAGGAAAGAAAAATGATTATGCAATGATAGAAGCAGGAGATACAATAAGAGTAAAGAATAGAATCTGGAAATCACAAAAGAACAAAGAAAAGGAAAAATATATTTTTTAATTTTTTATTTTATTGATTGTGCTATAACAGTTGTCCCATTTTCCCCCTTCACTCCCCTCGACCCTGCCCACCTCCTCCCACCCACATTGCCACCCTTTAGTTCATGTCCATGTGTCATAAGTTCTTTAGCTTCTACATTTCCCATATAATCTGTGCCCCCTGTCTATTTGCTACCTATTGTCTATGTTACTTTTTCTCTAAATCTTTTTCCCCTCTCTCCTCCTCCCACTTCCCTGTTGCTAACCCTCCATGTGATCTCCATTTCTATGGTTCTGATCCTGTTCTAGTTGTTTGCTTAGTTTGCTTTTGTTTTAGGTATGGTTGTTACTAACTGTGAGTTTGATGTCAGAAAAAATAAAATTTAAAAAATAAGTAAAGGAAGGAAGAATGCAAAATGAAGTAACAACCAGGAACAGTAAAATATGAGATTTGAAAGAAAAAAAAATTGAGGAAGAAAAAATTTAAAAAGCTATGCAAAAGAAAAATAATAAAAATAATGATAAAAATAGTGTAGAATTCATCTCAGCAGAATTTAGTGCCTGCCTACTGGGTTCTCCCTTGGATACAACTCTCATGTTGTCTGAAGCTGGTACAAGTCAATGTCAGATGCTGTCCAGTCTAGCTCTAGGCATTCTGTTCAAAGCTATAAGTGATCACAGTTTGTGGCTGTTCCCTTCAGGGTTGGGTGCTTCTGGGATGGGTCTCACTGCTCTATAAGGCTGGCTTTTTATCAACACAGGGTTCAGGGGTAGGTCAACTAATGACCAAAGGCACAGCTGAAACCACCTTCACCTGCCTCTGCCTGCAGTCTTGCTGTTAGTCATAGTCTAGCCACTGACCTGTCTGTTTCTGAGAGGGCTTTTGGTGGAATCAGGAGGATGGGATCCATGGATCTCCTGTGGGAGATGCCATTCACACATAAGGGAATGGTGGGTGTATTCCCCTGTGTTTGTGCCACATGACTGAGTCTGTGCCAGATTATTTCCCTGAACTAGGCAGGACAAAACCCATAGCTTGATAGGGGATAGGGCATCCAAAGCCCAGAGTTTCAGTCTGCCAGAAACTGGGAGGGTGTTCCTACTCTCTCCTGTGAGAGGGAAGCACCAGTATGGTTACTGGGAAAGTATATGAAATGGCCATGCCTTAAAGCTAGTCTCTAGCACCTGTGAGTCCATCTATGCTACTGTCTCCTCAGCAGGGGATAAGATACAGGTTGGGGCAAAGTAAGAAAGAATGAAAAAATTAAAATATAAAAAAGAAAAAAAAACAGGGATGCAGGGTGGGGTGAGCAGAATTCCAGAGTTTGAGGCAAGTAGGATTCTAGAAAATGGGGTTAAGAGGCTTCCAGTGGGGTGAGTGGTAGCCCACAGAATGGGGTAATTGTTTTTCCCCTGGGAGGGGCCTGTCTTCTCAAGAAAAATGTCTGCTGCTGTATGGTCTTATATCCTAGCCCCAGAAACCTAGCATCCATTCCCCACCACCTCACCCTCAAGCCTCCCACTCAAAACTCTCCTCACACGACTGTAGACTGCGCAGCCCTCCCTTTGCTCAAACCCAAGGTCAGTCGCTGGGAATGCAAAACCTTTGCATTGGCCACTTGGAACAAAAGAAAGGAAAAAAGAAGAAAAAAGTGTCTTTGTCTCCAGTGGGCTCCATCTTTCTCCAGTGGGCAAAAACCCAGTCTTTCACTACTGCATGCTGCATAGGTAGGTGATCCCAGCACTGGTGCTCTGTGCTTTGGAGCCCAGTCTGAGGTCCAGGCTTCACTCCTCTCCAGGGGAAGCCCCCACAGCCATGTGACAACCTTGGCCCTCTGCCCATGGAAGCTGTGCTGGCCCTTTTTGTGTCCTTGCCCTTTCTACTGGTTTCGAGGTGGTTTCTGCCTGTCCTTGGTTAAGTTTCTCCTCTTTGAGTCAGTCTCCATTTGTTTATTTTGGGTGGATGTCCCTCTCTTTGGTGAAATTGGTGGTCTTTTGGTTGGGCATTTTAGAAGAGGTTAAAGTAGAGAGGCTAACGCTGGAAAATACCAATGAAAGTACATCCCCTAAGATGAGTTATTTCCCTGGTGAAGATTGGAGGCACAGCCAAGGCCCCTGTCTTGGGAATGAAATCTGAGGGAAGACTCTCTAGCAGATACTTGACTTGCCTCTGAACACATTTGATTTTGTCCACCTTTTGCTACTCAATAAGGAGTGTTGACTTCATTTACATGAAATGCTGGTAACCCGGAGTTGTTCCTCTTAAAGTTAATGAGCCATAAGTCCAGTAGCATGCATTCCCTTTGGTCCAGGTTCTCCTTGAGCTCCTGGGCATCCTAATACTGCCTTGTCAGGACGTTCTTCTTCTTGTTGAGAGAGCTTCTTTCTTTATTACTGGCATTTTACCAAGGCCACTAAGGATGTTTTTCATTGGGCTAGGTGCCCCAACAGAGAGAGCAGTGGGTTTATCAGCTTGTGCAGGTCCCCAATGAACATTTAGTACTTCTCAAACTCATTGGGCTTGCAGAGCTCACTGATCAAAGCCTCCACCTCTTCTCTCAGGGCGTTATTGAGATTGATGTTCATTAGCAGACTCCCCTTCTCTTCCTGGAGTGTCTCAAGATTGTGGGTGAGGCTTCCCATCAGCTTGACCTTCTTTTTGTTGACATACACCTGCTCCCCTTCATGATTCATCTCTTCTGCATTGGGAACAGACACAGGCAGGACAGTTAGCCAACATGTCCATTGATTTCTTGTCTTCACCCCTCTTGCCTTCACATCCTGGGGAGCTGACAGTTCTCTAAATGGCCTTCTTCTTTACACTGTTTTCCTGCAGCAAGTTAACATCTCAAAGGAACAAACTTCCCATCGGATCCATAGATGCCTTCATTCTGGAGTTGTATCCAAAATGTCTGCCAGAGATTTGTCTTGGTGGACAATTTTCTTGACCAGAGCCTCTGTTCTGATGTCTTCTGAGGACCAAAACTAACATAGAACAAAGCTATTTTAAAAGAAAAAAATTGAAGAAAAATTTGTGATGAGTGGTTCTGTTGAAGAGTTCAAAGCCTGGATCTGGGCTATCCAGTACACACACACACACACACACACACAACACACCAGATATTATGAAGCTAATAGACCCTTATTATAGCATCAAATCTTGCATTCTATAAATGTACTAAGAATTTTTTAAAGATTTTATTTATTTATTTTTAGAGATGGGAAGGGCAGGAGAAAGAGAGGGAGAGAAACATCAATCTGTGGTTGTCTCTTGCATGCCTCCCACCAGGGACCTGGCCTGCAACCCAGGTGTGTGCCCCAGATTGGAGACCAAACCTGCGATCCTTTGGTTCTCAAACTGGCACTCAATCCACTGAGTCACACCAACCAGGGCTGTTCTAAGTATTTTTAAAACACCATGTGAAATACACTCTTTAGCAATAATAAAAAATGGCTACAGTGATATTTTCTGATATTATTTGCATCCAGAAAATACTTATTAGCTGAAAGATAAGATTAGTTCTAAATTTTTAAAAAATATTCTACTAGACACTATTTGTGCAATTACTTTTACTTAACTTCATTGTCACTTGAATGCAGAGAACAGTGTATAGCAGAAAGAACAGTCCAAGATAGGACAAAAATAATACTTTATGTCTCTTAAAGCAAGAGCTGCACAGTCATGTAAAGAGGATGAATAACATAAAAATGAAAATCCAGAGGTCGGGGTGCACATGAAACCAGAGGAATTGTGGTGCTGAAATTGTTTCCTGACTCCAAACTCCATTGGGTGATTAAGTGACCAGTACTTAATTGTGTTCTTCCCTTAACCAATCATAGAAGATAACCTTAGGTTATGGAAAGCTATTTCCTATAGTTCTCAAACAATGAGAACTTTCTGGATGTTTATGTAGCATAGGGAGCATTTAAAGTGATTCTGGCAGAGATCTCGATGCTAAATCACTTGGCAGGATGTCCCCTTCAGATCCTCTCTAGGCTGATAAGAAATATTCTGTTACTGTGTAATGGGGGTGGGGAGCAAAGAACAAAAATGAGAATATACTGAGATAAATACGTTAGGCATATACAGACATAATTTATGTAAAATTCCATATAACCTCCTTTCCATAAAAATATATATGTATGTATGACAACTTTTCATGTCAATAAAAATACACTTCTATAACATCAATTCCCACACTCCTCAGATATTCTGATTGAATATTCTTTTACAAGTGGACTGTGATTCACATTTTGAGGAACAATCCTTTTGAAAGATCCCCACCCCCAATAATAGAAGAAATTACACTTTCTTTTTTTAAATATTTTATTTATTTATTTTTAGAGAGGGAAGGGAGGGAGGGAGGGAGAGAGAGAGAGAGAGAGAGAGGGAGAGAAACATCAATGTGCGGTTGCTGGGAGACATGGCCTGCAACCTAGGCATGTGCCCTGACTGGGAATCGAACCTGGGATGCCTGCTTCGCAGCCCGCACTCAATCCACTGAGCTACACCAGCCAGGGCTACACTTTCTTTTTATGCTTACCTTGTCCCACTGGCTATTTCAGTGGAATATTTTTTTGTGCATGACCTATCCTACAATTTCTTTGATGAGAAATGTTGCACTAAGTTACAAAAGGACATGATAGAAGATTAGAGAAACAACCCTAATGACTCAGATAATATTGGGCAAATTACTGAACCACAAAAACAACCTAAAGATATGTTCTTAAGAGCCCTACACTCTAAGTCTCTGAATTTGCTACTCAGCTCTAGGGCACAGACACTAATGCCAATCTACAAATACTTTTAAGAGACTTCTTTGCATGAAATGCCTCTTTCAAACATTTGCAAAGAAGCAAATAAACAATTATGCAGTTAAACAGAACATATATGTGGGCCAGATCTAGGGACTTGGGGACCTAGGCCTAATATCCACTGGTTTGAGAACTTTGCCCTAGGACTTCACTGTTCTGGATAATAGAGTTTCAAAAATAAAACAAGCTGTCTTTTGTCTTAAAATGGTATGAAGTTATTGAGAAGAGAGGTACACAATACACATATGCATAAGGGATAGTTGTAGCACAGACATAGGGTGGAATTGAGTCTAAGTAGAGATAGAGAAGGTTGCCTGGAAGAAGTGATGCATTATCTGAGTTTCAAGGGCGGGTAGAGGGCTTTGCTAGGTAAGGTGCCTCATGTGAGGAAATGGGCACCTCAAGAAGTGAAATGAATACATTTACATTACATCATGAAAAAAACCATAATTTTCATAAGGATCTATAAGAAGATTTAAATTGCTGAATCATAAAGCAAAGGAGCAATTATGGTAGGAGCAGCAGAAGAGGATGAGATTAGGGATGTAATAATACAAAGCTATGACCTTGGTATCCGAAAAGCAATGGGAAACCAGTGATAAGTGACATCAATACTGAAATATATTGAAAGGACTGGGGTCAGAGTAAAGAAGACCAGTGGGACAGATGTCATAGGTCTGAAAAGAGATGACAAGGATTTGAAATGGGGCAATGAAAGTGAGTCTGGAAAGAAGGGCATACTTAAGACACTTTTGCACAAATGCATCAGGACACATGCCCATCAAGAGGAAATGGATGAAATATTGTACAGCATTAACAATGAAAGAACTACAGCTACATGGATAAATCTTAGGAACAAGATATTTAGTGAAAGAAATAAGTCCCAAAATGCTACCCACAAAAGATACAAATTTTTGTGAAATTTGAAAACAATCAAAACTGAACAATATTGTTTAGGCATGCATGTATGTGGTAATCTATGAAAAAAAAAGGACATGGAAATAATAAATATAAATGAAGATATTGGTTTCTCTGGGAGGGAGGCTGAGAAAAAGATGATGAGATTTTATTATCAGCATTATTCTAGTTCTTTGGTTGGGTACTGAATTCACAGGTTTTTAATTTAGATGAGTAGTTTGATAGTCAAGCAGTTGTTTATGGGGACATGATGAAAATATGTCATGAGTCATGACCAAGGATGATGTTATTTCTGTACTTTGTACTAAAAGCTATAAGAAAGACAGGAGAGATATTTTAGAGATATTTTGGAAGTGGAATCAATTGGTTTTTCCTGACATTTTTTCCCCTTTGAACTGGTTTTAGATGAGTTCTTCCAAGGGAAGAGCCTCACTCTGTGAGGCCCACGTGCTTTTACGTCTCGCACTTTTTGCCCTTTTCCCTTGGCTATCTTTACTTCCCCTCAGAAGAGAGACTGGTGATGCCAAATTGTGGGGGAAAGGGCGAGGCGGCCCTCGGGTCTAAAGCGTTCTTATTGGCGGAGAGGAGCGAGAACGGGGCTGTAGCTGAGGCAGGAGCTTGAGGGGCAAAGGGGGCGGGGCTAAATGGGAGGCGGTCCTAGGGGATTTAACTGGGGAGAGGCGCAAGTGCAATTGTCCGCGCCTCGCTGCGATGGCGGCAGCGCTGAACACACTCACACCGCTGGCGGCAGAGTCTTCCCCTCAGGCAGCTACCGTCTCTGTCGCCCCCTCCTCCTCCTCCTACACCGCCTGCGCGGCGGGGGCGGCGGCGGCGGCGGCGGTAGCGGCAGTGATTGAGCCTGCCTCCTCCGCCACCTCCACCCCTGCCAGCTCGCCTGCCCGTGGCTGTGGCTGTGGCGACGGCGGCGGCTCTGGCGGCTCTGGCGGCTCTGGCGGCTCCACTATGGCGGCGGCGGGGAGGGGGGGCAGTAGTTTTAAAGTAGACACTCGCCCTTGCCTCAGAGAAGGTGAGTTCCCGTCCCGGGGTATGGGGGCGACCCCAGGTCCTTCGCTGCCTCTCTTCTGCCGGTCAGAGATCGGAATGGGCGCGGTTCGCTGCCGCCCCACCCCCCACCTGCTGTGGCGCAGTAAAGGCCAATCTCGCTCCGCCCCGCCCCGATGTAGTAGCCTGAGTGTACAAGATGGACTGAAGAAGAGTCTTCCCTACTTCTAGCCTCCCCCGAAAAGGAAGGGGGCTCCCAGGAAAAGGAATCGCAGGTATTCTCACGGCAGGAGTTTGATGGAGAAAAAGCAAAAACAAAAAACCAAAAAAAAAAATTCTCTCCCAGCCAAAGCACCTTAGTATGCTCTAGGAAGCTGAGGTGTGATTTGATAAAGATAGAAGACAAGGTAGAAGTGCTGTGGAACTAGAGGATCAAGGAAAGGGAAGAGATACTGGCAAGGAAAGGAGACGGAGATTGAAAGAGAAAAGGCCAACGAAATCAGAGGGAGAAAGCCCCCTTTGGTGAAATCCAGCATCCTGCAGTGTAGAAACTTGCAGAAGGATATTTACGAAGAGATGAAGTTGGGAATTAGGGGGTGTTAAAGTGTATACTTGAGCTTTCAAGTAGGATCTGTTGGATTTTAAAATCGTAGGGTCTGGTGGAGGAGTGAGTTAGTATTGAGGAAAGAAGAGAGGAAGAGACTGGTGGAAGCACCGATTAGAGCAATCACTTTGGAGAGTTTTCTTTGGTTCTTTGAGGGAGAAACCTTGCACAGCAAGGTTTTGGGGTCCATCTTTAAGGTGGTTTTGGTTTTAATAAGTGCTGTTGTATCTACAACACATATTACTCCTAACAGAAAAATATATTTCTTGACTATTTCAATCTAAGTGGTATTTAGTTCACACAAAGTACTATATACTTGTAAACAGCCTACTAATAGGAAACTAAAATTTGCCATTGAATTTCAAAGCATCTTTGGAAATACTTCTTAGATGGTTGAAACCAATTCCACTGGAGATCTCTAAAGCATTTTGCCATCGTAAATTTCGTATTAATTTACAATATTTGCTGTGTTACCTTATGTTGCTAACTTGTCTCCAAAGTGAAAGACCACGGATTCCAAAATAAAGTAGAATAATATAAGTTCCTTTTTCTTAGGAGGACACCTCATTAAAGTGGCCCCATGAAATGAGTTTTCTCTACACATTCTTAAATGATATATCCTTGTGTGCTCTTCCATATCCTTTCACACCTTTCACTTTGGAGGAAAGGCAAAGCAATAAAAAAAATGCCTTTTGATATTTGTCATGGGCACATTACATAAATGCTACTTACTAATATGGAAATTAGAAATACAGTGTAATATGATGATTTTTAAAATTAACTCAATTACTGAAGACAACCTTTGAAATCCTCTGTTTAATGTCTTCAGTCAGCCTGGATTTGTACAGTTGTTCTGGGATGAAAATATGAAATCTATTTTTTTGTTAATATACCAAACTTTCTGTCTATAACCAGCAAGGAATTGAGAACAGTGTTCTAGGTGGTCAAGATCACAATTCAGTTTCGCTGCCATGGCCTTTTCATAGTAAGGTTTAGGACTAGTATTTCATGGGGAAAATGGCTTTTTGCCTGGCTTGGTTGCAGTATCTTTTAATATATGCAAGTATTAACAGCTTTAAGAGATAAAATTAATAAACTTGCAGTAATACCCTGCCTGTACTATTGCAGGATGGTAAAATGAGGAGAGCCCTAGTGTATGAGCCTGGTGCAGTGAACCTGTGTTCTGTTGTTAAATTTTGTGAACAGATCCCAAGCTTCCTTTGGGATCTGGGTTTTGACGTGTGAAATAGAGATTTTGGACTAGTCAGATTCCGAGGTTGATTTCAGATCTGAACCCATGCACCATGATTTTGCAGTTCTGCATTAATATTCTCTCAATGACATTTCCATGGCTGTGCATAGAACAGTGATTAATAATCCATAAGAAATCTTGCCCAAATACTTATCATGTGATATTCATTGAGAAATAAAATCTATGTTGTTAGTGATGAGACAACCTACTAGAACATGAAAAAAACAGATATAATTGCTACCTAAAACTAACATTTCATTTTAGGTAAATATCTTTCATTAAGTGTTCAGACCAAACAAAACTCTCTTACCTTTTCACTTAACAAATGATGAATATTGATATAGTACACTGCCTAAAGCACTATTCGGTCTCAAAATATTTTTGTTTAGATGTTTGTAAAGGCCATAAATGGTTGCTGTGTGTGGCAGTGGATAAAAGACAAGAGAGAAAAATGTTGCTTGGTGGTGTGCTAATATTTCCTTTGTTTAAATCCTAGTTGAGAAATTCTCTAAAAGGTGGCAGAGAATTGTCAGAGATTCCAATTATTACAAGTCTAATGCAAATAAGACCATTAAAAGTGGCTTGCTATGCATTGGGTGATTCATTGTCAAGGATAGCTAACATTCCTGAGGATCTTATCTGTCTTGGGTTGGTAATGAGCAAATGTCAGTAGAGATTAGAAATTGAAAAGCAGGGAAGATTAGAAGCTTTCACAGGTTACAAATCAGAAAGGAAATCCGGCAACTAGCCTTAAAACAAAAACAACAAACAAAAGAAGTGCCCTGTGGCAAGACATGTGAAAAGACACCCAGGATTCATGGTAAAGGAAGTATTGAGATTTTGTAGGGCACTTCTTATTTCATTCAGTGAAGTTTTTAAAAAAAATGTTCAATGGCTCAGAAATGAATCCCCCCATATTGATGCCCCTGGTGTAATCATAGCAAAAATCAAAACAAAAATATAAAAAACCCCTCTTGGTTACCTCTTTAAGAAAAATACATTATTAAATGGTTTCTGGTTTAGACTGGAGGGCATTCTGGCTTTTATTTAATTAATAATCCATTTGCCTAGCAATTACCTAACAAGGCTTTCCTTTGTCTCCATATTATTCAGTCAAATTTCAGGTTTACCATAAGAAATTTAGTTAATAACCTTCCCTTTATTTATTCAGGAATCATTTATTGAACACCAGTGTGTGTGTGCCACACACTGTGCTGAGTGCTGAGGATATACTTATGAATTAGGCACAGTTATATTAAAGAGCTCAAAGTGGTGCTTGATAGTAAAATTATAAAATGAATAAATAAGATCATTGGGGAAGTGCAGTTTTAAATATAACTACTCAGACTCCTAAATTATCACGACTGTGCCATTTTTTATTATAAGCCTATACTCTTCCCATGGTGGTTTATATACTACAAGCACACTGAAAAACATATTGTAAATGTAATGTTGGTATCTAAAAAGAATAGCAAGTTGTTAGAAGTAATTTTTAATTCTCTGCATTTGACAGTGTAGGGAATGTCTGGAGAAAGGTTAATGACCGTTTGTTACTTTTGGATCCTCTGCCTTTATAAGGTGTCAGTATGTGAAGATATTGACTAAGCATGCCCCTTACTATATCCATCACCTATCTATTAGGGTCTGCTACCTGAAACCAGTTTAGCAGATTCATTCACTGTTATTAACCTTTTGGAATGAAGGGCATAGTAGCTTTCTCATGCAAAGGAGCTGCAATGGGATCAAATAAATTAATTGATTTAAACAGGATTTGAACTCAGTGTTTTTTGAAAACATATTTTATTGATTATGCTATTATAGTTGTCCCATTTTCCTCCCTTTATTCCCTTCCACCCTGCACACCCCCTCCCACCCGCATTCCCCCCCTTTAGTTCATGTCCATGGGTCATACATATAAGTTCTTTGGCTTCTCCATTTCCTATACTATTGTTAACCTCCCCTGTCTATCTTCTACCTACCATTTATGCTACTTATTCCCTGTACCTTTTCCCCCACTCCCCACCCATTCCCCTGCTGATAACCCTCCATGTGATCTCCATTTCTGTGATTCTGTTCCTGTTCTAGTTTTTTTGCTTCATTTCTGTTTTTGTTTTTGTTTTGGTTCAGTAGCTAATAACTTTGAGTGTGTTGTCATTTTACTGTTCATATTTTTTCTCTTCTTTTTCTTAAGTGCCTTTAACATTTCATATAATAAGAGCTTGGTGATGATGAACTCTTTTAACTTGACCTTGTCTGGGAAGCACTTTATCTGCACTTCTACTCTAAAGGATAGCTTTGCTGGATAGAGTAGTCTTGGGTGTAGGTCCTTGCATTTCTTGACCTTGAATACTTCTTTCCAGCCCCTCCTTGCCTGTAAGGTTCCTTTGAGAAATCAGCTGATAGCCTTATGGGCACTCCTTTGTAGGTAATTGTCTCCTTTTCTTTTGCTGCTTTTAAGATTCTCTCCTTATCTTTAATCTTGGATAATGTAATTATGATGTGTCTTGGTGTGTTCCTCCTTGGGTCCAATTTCTTTGGGACTCTCTGAGCTTCCTGGACTTCCTGGAAGTATATTTCCTTTGCCAGATTGGGGAACTACATTATTTCTTCAAATATGTTTTTAATTTCTTGCTCTTCCTCTTCTCCTTCTGGTACCCCTATGATTTGGATGTTGGAACATTTAAAGATGTCCAGGAGATTCCTGAGCCTCTCCTCGTTTTTTTTTTTTAAGTCTTGTTTCTTCCTTCTCTTCTGGTTGAATGTTTCTTTCTTCTTTCTGGTCCACACCATTGATTCAAGTCCTGGTTTCCTTCCCATCTCTGTTGGTTCCCTGTACATTTTCCTTCATTTCACTTTACATAGCCTTCATTTTTTCATGTAATTTGTGACCATATTCAACCAATTTTGTGAGCGTCCTGATTACCAGTGTTTTGAACTGTATATCGGATAGGTTGGATATCTCTTCATTGCTTAGTTGCATTTTTTCTGAAGCTTTGATCTGTTCTTTCATTTGGGCCATTTTTTTCTCTGGGCATGCCTGTTATGTAGTAAGGGGTGGAACCTTAGGAGTTCACCAGGGTGGGGCAACAGACGTTGCTGTGTTGTGACACTGTATTTGGGGGAGGGGTCCAAGAGGGAACAATGGTACTTGCTCTGCTCTCTGCTGGACTTCATTCCCTTCCTCTGGTTCCCCCAAGCAAAGTGGGCCCTTCTGGTGCTGATTCCCAGGTGGGTGGGCTTGTGTACATTCTAGGACCCTGTGGGTCTCTCCAACAAACTCTCCTGTGAGGCTGAGAGTGTCTCCCACTGATGCATCAACCCCCACAGGTGTTTGCAATCAGAGGTTTGAGACTTTATTTCCCCGTGCTGGAAATCTGGGTTGCTTGGTCTGTCTCGCTCCCCGGTTGTTCCTCCTGATTTATCTGCACACGAATGTGGGACCACCCAGTCTGTAATCCGCCACCTCGCAGGGTCCACCAGCTGTAGCCGCTGTCTTGCTGCAAGTTCTCTCCGCCACGCTACCTGTTTCCGCCACTCCTACTTGTCTGGATGAATGTTTCTTCTTTAACTCCTTGGTTGTCAGACTTCCATACAGTTCGATTTTCTGTCAGTTCTGGTTGCTTTTTGTTTTTAAATTGGTTGCTGTCCTTTTAGTTGTACAAGGAGTCACAGTGTGTCCACCTATGCCTCCGTCTTGTCCGGAACTGAACTCAGTTTTTAACTTCACAAGCAGGTCTGCTCAGCTAACAAGCCACAGAATGATTATGATTATAAAGTTCAAAGACTTAGTAAACATTAAACATATAACCAGTACTCCCAATTAATTTTGATAATTTTATTGTATTTTGTAACTTTTGATATGGCATAGGAAAACCTTTACGATTTTTTTGATTGTAATATTCTGCCTCAAAATAGCCAAACTCATAAGTCAGGTACTAATTTCATAACCTAAGAAAGTAAAGTTACTAGATAGCATTATAGCTATGAGTATTCATAATGGGGAGCTAAAGGTGCAGGGATGGGGTGGGCAAAGTATCTGATGCCCACTCAAGAAGAGCAGGAGAGCATTTCCCTTTAAGGAAACAGAAAAGCCTAGAAGAGATGGCATTTATGAAGGACTTGGAAGCTTGGGAACGGTTCCAATGGACAGAGATTAGAAATGGCTGTAGGAGTGAGCATTGGTCCTGAGACACAAAATGTAAGACTCTTTCTAAAATTATCTGCGAATGGTTTTGCTGGAGCTTAGTTTATGAGTTAAGGTAGGAGACAGGGCCTTTAGGGGAAAAATAAAGTTAAAACTTGGCAAGGATAGCTCAGGCAGTTCCCCAGTCTCCTATAACTTAGTGTTGAACTCTGCTCATTTTTTTCCTAAGACTGTGATGGTATAAAAAGATTGCAAAGATCAAGTCAGCTACTTAAACAAAAACCCTTGTTCTTCAAAAATGTTTCAGGGAGGTTATCTCTATAAAGGTGTAATCAAGGAGACTATGTAGCACATATGCTCTGAGCAGTATTAATGTGATTATTTCTTATATTTCCTAATGCCTGATTTTAAATCTATGACTGAGATTTATGATTATAGTATTGCAGCCAACCCTTCTGAGTTTTGTTCCACTTTTGTCACTATATTAAAATAGGATATGCAGAGTTCTTTACAATGATATATTTTTTTTTTTTGCTTCAAGATGAGTTGGGCTACAAAATTCCTACTTCAGCAAAGCTTAAAACAAGTGATAGCTATTTTTGCCATAAACATCTGATGAGTTGTCTTAAGAAATTTGGGTTTTGTGCAACTAAATCTAA
This sequence comes from Tonatia bakeri, assembly GCA_004024845.1. Lineage (NCBI taxonomy): Eukaryota > Metazoa > Chordata > Mammalia > Chiroptera > Phyllostomidae > Tonatia > Tonatia bakeri. The sequence goes on along the minus strand of PVIA01003630.1, from coordinate 140,779 downwards.
TTGTCATTTAACAAATGCAAGTAATATTCAATTTATTAAATATATACATTTATATAGAGAGTCACCTAATTTGAATAAGCTTAAACTTCTTAGCAGGGTAACTGAAAGAACATTTAATTGGCATGAACAGAGAAAGTTCTCTTATCTAGAACTGAGGAGATATGATAATCTTCTGGTTACTTCCTCAGAGATCTTGTAAAGCTTTTAATTGTATTCATAGAGAATGAACTAAATTGTAGGCATACAGTTTCATTGTTTTTTTCTGACTCAAACCATATGTTATTCTTTTGTTGCAAAAATATATCTTAAATTAAATTGGTGTTGTTTACCAGTATTAATTAAAAGAAAGTTTTGATTACAATAATTTAGATTTTACACTCAATTGCATTTTTTCAATACAGAATTTAAATGTATTGATATTTTACTCTAGCATAATAATACAACTATTTGGACTAGGCACAATCTAACCAGGGTCCCTAAAAAGTGAGTTTCTTGCAAGTGAATCCTGTTTGCTTTTTATATCATGCAAGTTTGGCATTCTGGTACAAGCTGAATTGCATATTTTTTATATCAAGAGAGGGGATTTTAGTAATGCCCAAGTGTATAGAATGTGAATTATTACTACTCACATTTGTATTTCACTTACTTAAAGACCTCCCTCTGCTAAGACTAATAATGTGTCCCCCAGACTACTGGAATTTTTTTGTGGTTCAAATCCACCTGAATAAAGAATTATATCTTTTAAATTTTAGTTTCCCCAGTCTTTGATTTCCTATAAGCTCTCTGGGCCTTGCTTTCTCATTTTGAAATGAGGATATTAGGCTCAATCATCTTAAAAATAGAGGTATTTTTGCCTTACAAGACACATGTGGCAATGTCTAGAGACATTTTTGGTTGTCACACCTGAGGAATGCTATCAACTTCTAGTTAGTAGAGGTTGAGGTTCTGCTAAATATCCTAGAATGCACAGAACAGCCTTTCACAAAAATGAATTATTTGGCCCAGAGTGACAGTAATACCAGCATTGAGACACCCTGGACTAGATGATCTCCAAAGGTATTCTGATCTGAAATAAAGCAATTATATATAACATTAACTAAAAAATTCAAAGCTTCTGGATTAGCAAACAGCCATATGTTACCAAGTGCCTACATTTGTTAATCATTTTTTAAATTTTTATTTCATTTAATATTCACCATATCCTGGGACAGACATTGTAATTCTGTACTGTTTAGGTGAAAAAACTGACTCAAAATTGTTAAGTAATTTGCTCAGAGTTATATAGTTATGGATAGAGATAGGATATGAATCTGTTTGACCAACTCAATAACTTATTTTTTTCCTGCTGCTTAGTGCTATAAGTCATAATTTTCCCCCATTTCAAATTATTATGAAAGTTTTATTTTCTCAAGTCATGTGAATATTCATTGTAGAAAGGAAATAAAGAGATTAAGCACTTCCATTAATAAAAAATTGGTTGATTTATTTTCTTAACTAAAGGCTAAAGCCACACGTACATATAATCAAATTGTAGGAGCATTGATTACATAAACTTTCTTATCATATCCCATTTAAAATTTGTCACAAACCACTATCTCATTTACAGTAACCCTTATAACTGGTATTCAGGAGAGGATTGCTATGTCATGGTGGCAAAACAATGGTTTTTACCTTGTTCATGCAGTTTCCTCTGCGTGATGGATTGATATGGGGCAACTGCCCTTCATGCCATGGTTCGAGAAGAAAAAGGTGCTTTTGTCTCTTTCCCAATATATATATATGTATTGGGAAAGAGACTATGTGTATATATATATATATATATATACACACATATATATATACACACACATGTGTGTGTGTGTGTGTGTATTTAAGATGTATTTATATTTTTATTTTAGAGAGAGAGGAAGGGAGGGAGAAAGAGTGAGAGAAACGTGTGGTTACCTCTTGCATACCCCCGCACTGGGGACCTGGCTGGCAACCCAAGCATGTGCCTTATTCGGAATCCAAACAACAACCCTTTAGTTCACACACTGGTGCTCAATCCACTGAGCCATACCAGCCAGGGTCCCAATATATTTTTAACTGTGGTAGAAAATACATAACAAAAATTGCCATTTTAAGAATTTTTAAATTTTTTTTATTGTTGTTCAAGTACAGTTGTATCCATTTATCCCCAACCATGTCCCCACCCCAGCCATCCCCACTTCCTACCCATAATCCTACCCATCTTTGGTTTGGTCTATGTGTCCTTCATACATGTTCTTGAAACTTTTCTTCTTTTCCCCAATATCCCCTCCCACCTCCCCTCTGTTTACTGTAAGTTTGTTCTTTTTAAAAAATTATTTTATTGTTGAATTATAGTTGACTGCATTTATCTCCCACCACTCCCCCCACCACATCCTTCCCCATCTCCCTCCCTTGCTTCCACCCCCCTTGGTTTTGTCCATGTGTCCTTTATAGTTGTTCCTGAAAACCCTTCCCTCTTCCCCCCATTATCCACTCCCATCTCCCATCTGGTTACTGTCAGATTGTTCTTCATTTCACTGCCTCTGGTTATATTTTCCTTGCTTGTTTGTTTTGTTAATTGGGTTTCACTTACAGATTAGATCATATGGCATTTGCCTTTTACCACCTGGCTTATTTCACTTAGCATAATGCTCTCCAGATTTATCCGTGCTGTCGCAAAGGGTAGGAGCTCCTTTTTTTCTGTTGCATAGTATTCCATTGTGTAAATGTACCACACTTTTTGATCCATTCATTCACTGGTGGGCACTTAGGTTGCTTCCAACATTTTGTTACTGTAAATTGTGCTGCTATGAACATTGGGGTGCATAGGTTCTACTGAATTGGTGTTTTAGGAACCTTAGGGTGTAATCCTAGCAGCAGAATTAGTGGGTCAAAAGGCAGTTCCATTTTTAGTTTTCTGAGGACATTCCATACTGTTTTCCATGGTAGCTGCACTAATCTGCATTCCTACCAACAGTGCACTAGGGTTCCCTTTTCTCCACATCCACTCCAATATTTGTTGTTTGTTGGTTTGTTTATGATGGCCATTCCCACTGGTGTGCAATAGTATCTCATTATTGTTTTAACTTGCACTGCTCTGATGACTAGTGAGGCTGAGCATCTTTTCATATGTCTCTTGGCCCTTTGTATGTCCTTCTTGGAGAAGTGTCTATTCACGTCTTTTGCCCATTTTTTAATTGGGTTTTTTGTTTTCCTGGAGTGAAGTCGTTTGAGTTCTTTACATAGTTTGGAGATCAGCCCCTTCTCTTAGGTATCATTTGCAAATGTGTTATCCCATATGGTTCATTCTCTTTTCATTTTGATGCTGTTTCCTTTAGCTGTGCAGAAACTTTTTACTTTGATGAGATCCCATTTGTTTATTCTTTCCTTTTTGTCTCTTGCTCTAGCAGTCATATCGGTAAAAATATAGCTGCATGGAATATCTGAGATTTTCCTGCCGATGTTTTCCTCTAGGATTTGTATGGTGTCAGGACTTATACTTAACTCTTTTATCCACCTTCAATTTATTTTTGTGTATGATGTAAGCTGGTGATCGAGTTTCATTTTTTTGCATGTAGCTGTGGAGATCTCCCAACACCATTTGTTCAAGATGCTATTTTTACTCTTTTTTATGCTTCTGCTCCCTTTGTCAAATATTAAGTGACCATACAGACTTCAGTTTGTTTCTGGGCTTTCTATTCTGTTCCATTGGTGAATGTGTCTGTTCTTATGCCAGTACCAAGCTGTTTTAATTACAGTGGCCTTGTAATACATTTTGATATCAGGTCTTGTGATCTCTCTTACTTTGTTCTTATTTCTCAAAATTGCTGAGGCTATTCAGGGTCATTTATGGTTCCATATAAATTTTTCAAATGTTTGTTCTCTTTCTGTGATATATGTTATTGGTACTTTAATAGGTATTGCATTGAATCCGTAAATTGCTTTGGGAAGTATGGACATTTTGATGATGTTAATCTTCCAATCCATGAGCATGGTACATGCTTCCATTTGTTTGTGTCTTACTTAGTTTCTTTCTTCAGTGTTGTGCAGTTTTCTGAGTACAGGTCTTTTACCTCTTTGGTTAGGTTTATTCCTAGATACTTTATTTTTCTTGTTACTATATCAAGTGGGCTTTTTCCTGATTTCTCTTTCTGATATTTCATTGTTGGTGTACAAAAATGCCTTTGATTTCTGGATATTGACTTTGTATCCTGCTGTTTTGCCAAATTCATTATTAGGTCAGGTAGTTTTCTGGTGGAGCCTATAGGATTTTCTGTGTACACTATCATGTCATCTGCAGTGACAGTTTTGCTTCTTCCTTTCCAATTTGGATGCCTTTTATTTCCTTTTCCTGTCAGATTGCTGTGGCTAGGACTTTCAATTCTAGGTTGAACAGAAGGGGTGAAAGCAGACATCCTTGTTTTGTTACTGATCTTAATGGAAAAGCTTTTAGTTTTTGCCCAATGAGTATGATGTTGGCTGTAGGACTCTCATATATGTCCTTTATTGTGTTGAGGAATTCTCCCTCTATTGCCACTTTGCTGAGTGTTTTTATCATAAATGGGTTCTGTACCTTATCAAATGCTTTTTCCACATCTATTGATATGATCATGTGATTTCTGTCTTTGCTGTTGTTTGTGTGATGTATTACATTTATTTATTTGCAAATATTGAACCATCCTTGTATCCCTGGGATGAATCCCATTTGATCATGGTGTATGATCTTTTTAATGTATTCCTCGATGCAATTTGCCAATATTTTGTTGAGGATTTTGACATCTGTGTTCATCAGCGATGCTGGCCTGAAGGTTTCTGTCTTTATTGTTTCTTTATCTGGTTTTGGAAATAAGAAGATGCTGGCTTCATAAAAAGAGTTGGGAATCTTCCGTCTTCTTGGATTTTTTGGAGTAGTCTCTGAAGGATAAGGGTTAGCTCTTCCTTAAATGCTTTTTAAAATTCTCCTGTGAAACCATCTGGTCCAGGACTTGTATACTGGAAGGGTTTTGATTGCTGCTTCAATTTCACCAGCTGTTATTGGTCTGTTCAAGCTTTCTGTTTCTTCTTCATTCAGTTTTGTGAAGATTGTATTTTTCTAGAAATGTGTCCATTTCACCTAGGTTTTCAAATTTCTTGGCATACAGTTCTTCATAGTAATTTCTTACAATCCTTTATATTTCTATAGTATCAGTTGTAATCTCTCCTCTTTCATTTCTGATTGTGTTTTTTGGGGTCCTCTCTCTTTTTTTCTTGATTATTCTGCTTCAAGGCTTGTTGATTTTGTTTATGTTTTCAAAGAAACAGCTCCTGGATTTATTGATCCTTTAAATTATTCTTTTAGTCTCCGTGTCATTTAATTCTGCTCTTATGTTGATTATTTGCCTGCCTCCACTTGCTCAGGACTATCTTTGTTTTTGTTCCTCCACTTCTTGTAGTTGTAGGGTTAGGTTGTTTGTTTGAAATGTTTCTATCTTTTTTAGATAAGCTTATATCTCTATGAACCTCCCTCTCAGGACTGCCTTCCATGTGTCCCATAAGTTTTGGATTGTCTTGTGTTCATTTTCATTTGTTTCCAGAAACTCTTTGATTTCTTCCTTGATCTCATTCTTAACGCATTCATTGTTTATCAGCATGCTATTCAATGTCCGTGAATTTGAGTGTTTTTTAGTTTTTTCCTTGATGTTGGTTTCTGTTTCAGTCCCTTATGTTCAGAGAAAATGCTTTATATGAATTCAGTTTTCTTGAATTTGTTGAGGGTGGCTTTGTGTCCTATCATGTGGTCTATCTTTAAGAATGTTCCATGCTCACTTGAAAAGAACGCATATTTTTCCTCTATGTGATGAAAGGTTCGATATATATAAAATCAGTTAAGTCCATTTGATCTAGGACATTGTTCAATGCTGCAATATCTTTGTTGATACTTTCTTTGGAAGATCTATCCTTTTTTGACAGTGAGGTATTAAAATCCCCTACTATAATCGTGCTGCTGTCAATATCTTTCTTGAAGTCTCCCAAGATTTTCCTTATATATTTGGGTACTCCTGTGTTGGGTACATACATGTTTGTAATGTTTATGTCTTCTTGATTGATTCTTCCCTTGAGTATTATGAAGTGTCCCTTCTGGGTACCTTTTTATGGTCCTTGTTATGAAGTCTATTTTGTCTGATATGAGTATTGCTATCCTGGGTTTTTTTTTTCTTTCCATTTGCTAGAAATATATTTTTTCAACCCTTCACTTTCAGTCTGTATAAGTCTTTCATTTTGAGGTGCGTCTCTTATAGGCAGCATGTCTGTGGGTCATGTTTTCTCATCCATTCAGCTACACTGTGTCTTTTGTTTGGAGCTTTTAATTCATTAACATTTAAAGTTATTATTGATAGGTATTAATTTTTCTTTCTTTGTACCTGTGTTCCTCTCTCTCTCACTCTTTTTCTTCATCTTCTTGTAGTAGTCCCTTTAGCATATTTTGTAGCGCTTCTTTGGTGGAGATGTATTCTTTCAGCCTTCTTTTGTCTGGGAAACTCTTATTTTGACTTCCATTTTAATTGAGAGCCTCATTGGGTACAGTTGTGTTGATCGCAGGCCTTTGTTTTTCATTACTTGGAATATTCCTTGCCTTTCTCTCCTTGATTCAAGTGTTTCTGTTGAGAAGTCAGCTGCTAGCCTTATTGAAACCCCTTTGTATGTTACTCCTTGTTTCTGCCTTGCTGCGTTTAAGATTCTCTCTTTGTCTGTAAAACTTGGCATTTTAATTATGCTATGTCTAGGAGTAGGCCTCTTTGGGTTCATCTTGATTGGGACTCTGTGCTTCTTGAACTTGGGAGGTTTTGTTTCCCTATCCAGGTTTGGAAAGTTTTCTGTCATTTTTTCAAACAGGGCTTCTATCCCTAGTTCCTTTTTTTCTCCTTCTGTTATTCCTATAATTTGATTGTTGTTATTTCATGTTATCTTGGAGTTCCATTAAGTTGCCTTCATATTTTTTTGTCTTTTTTCATGTAGCTGCTCTGTCTCGGTATTTCTTTCCACCTTCTCTTCCAGCTCTCTAATTCGGTCCTCTGCTTCCTCCAGCCTGCTTGTAATTCCTTCTAGTGTGTTTTTCATTTCAGAAATTACATTTTTCATTTATTCCTGTTTTTTTATGCTTTATGTTTCCTTTTTCATGCTGTTGTATTTCTCAGTCAGTTCCCTGTAGTTGTCTGTGAGTTCTTTGAGCACCCTTATAACCATTATTTTGAATCATTTCTGATAAATTTGCTTACCTCCATTTCATTTAGCTTTTTAGTGGGGAGTCTTCCATTCCTTTTGATTGTAGCTTCTTTTTTTGTCTGCCCATTTTAGCTGTCTCTTTTTTGTTCATTCTGTGGTTCCTGATGTTCCACTTTGCCAGCTGTCTTTGTAGGGTGAATTTCTATGGTAGAAATTCTATGGGATTCAGTGGTGTAATCTCTTTGATCTGTTTGTCTGGATGCTCTAGGGTTGCCCTTTCTTCTGTTTGTGTGGGCTCTCTGGTACTTGGGTTTTTCACTGTTGGTGGGTTCTCTCCTCCAACAAGTGTATTGGTATTCACAGCTCCCACGTAATCTTGTATGTGATCAGTGGCAGGGAGAAGGCAAAATGGATTAAGACAGTGGGAGAATATTCTATGGGATTTAAAGTACCAACAAGTAGAGAGGAAATAGTAGATCCTAGATAAGTATAGCATTAACCATGATATTTCATACAACTAGCCACTTTTTACAAAAGGTGAAAAAGAGATAAGACTCTTGGAGAAGGCTTGTGAGTTGAATCCAGAAAACAGAGCACTTGCGTGAGGTTAGATGGTGAGATATAGTGAGAAGAAAGAATAGAAAGTAGGTGTAGTGTCCGAGAGAATAGAGTTAACCACCCCTGTAATAAAACTCAGGGAGATAGTGAAATGGGCTAAGGTCAGGGAGGGGTGTTGTGTAGTATTTACAATTATATGGAACAACATTTGTTTACAACACTACTGGAACAACAATAATATGACAGGAACTATATGATCTGAATAATGGGAATAGAAATTACACAACCAAAAGTAGTATGTTATTGGAACATGAGTGAAGTGAAAGAAGGGAAAATAAAACACAATATGAGAGAACAAGGAAAATCAGTCAATGCACTTAAACAAGCAAAACGAAGAAAACTAAACAGAAAGAAGATAAATAAAAAATTACTAATAAAATAAAAGTAGTAAAAATAATGAAAATAATAATAATAATAATAATACAAATAAACAATATAATGCAAATTCTATAGAATAGCAAAGTGAAATTTGCCTCAGTTTCTCAGTTGTTGGGGTTAGCCTTGCGCTCCCTCTTTGGATCTGTTACGGGACCTTTCATAGCTCCAGGTCTTATTGTCTCACTTGGGAAAAAAAGGAAACAAGGATAAAAAAGGCCTCCTGCTGAATTTAAACCCACCAAGGGAGTTCTGCTGATCTTCCTGGATGTAGCAGGCAGAGGGAGGCTGTGCTTCACCTTTCTCCCTTCCTGTAGTTTTGCAAGGATGGGGTCAAGTCTGGGCCGCAATATTCACAGTTGCCCAGCCTCCAGCCCAGGTGTTTCATGTGCTCCTGGGCCCTGGTGCCTTTAATCTACCAGTTGTGCCACCAGTGAGGTACATGATTTAGGGGTGACTCGACCTTCTCTCCTTCTTTGCTGGCCTGGGTGCTGGGTACTCTCAGAGTTTCTTCATGGCAGTTTAGCTCCCCCACTAAAATGTCTCTCTGGGGACTGCTAAGTCCTGGAGCCCTGTTGCCGTCCTCTGAAAGTTCCTTGTGGTGTGCCTCCTCCTTCCTCTTTGTGAGCCAGCCACAGCGCAAACCAGTTGCAGGGCCCAATCCAGCCAAGGTGCAATCCAGCTGCTGCATGAGAGTTCCTTAAATAGCGGCTGAGAGGCTTTTTTTTTTTTCCTTGAGTAACCCTTTGTTTAAGCCTGCCATTCTTAACAAGCACCTGACTTTTCACACAGTCCAACTTTCTAACCAGACTGGAGACTATCCAGGTCAGGGTCCCACACGGCCCAACTCTTCTCCCTTCTCCGGGTTATCACCTGGCTCTCCAATTTCTCTGGTAATGACCAAGAAGGTGTCCACAGTTCCAGTGGGTGAGCACTGCCTCTGTGCGTCTCCCACTTCATCTTTATTCCCCCCAGAAACTTCAAGCATCTTTCCCGGTGCCACACTGTTGTCTCTGCTTTGGTAGGGGAGGGAGCTGCTGACCTGGCTCTTCTCCAGGAATCCTGTGGCAGGTGCCCTGCTGGGGGCTGCAGCAGCCTTGGTCTCCACGCAAGTCCCAGGGACCTTACCATTCCAGTGCAATCTCCTTACTGTCTGTTTTTCAGTGTCCTCTACAGTTTTGGCTTCCAAACTTCATATAAGATGAGATACTGTTGGCTGTTCACTCGGTTCCTCTGAAGATCCACTAGGTGTTCCAGCTGGGTGCAGAGGGAAGTGGGATCCACTCCCACCTATCTTACCACCATCTTCTCTCCCTTTTTAAGCATTTTTAAGTGTACAATTAAGTACATTCAATTCAGCATTAAGTACATTCACGTTATGCAACAACCATCACCACTGTCTGTCTCCAGAAGTGTTTCATCATCCAAAACTGAAACTCTACCTGTAGGTTAGTTTTGTTATATGATTATATTCCTCCTCTCTAAAGAACTGTCTGATGTGTCTGATTTCTGGAGAACAACAGATATTTAAATGTTATACTTAAATTCGTTAATATTTGACAACCTTATAAAGTAAAGGTTATTGTGAGCACAGATCACAACATTTCAAAGCAACTTTACCCTCTTATACTTTGAATGTAAATAAGTACTATGTATTAAATATTGGTTTTATTTTATCTTTCCTAGGTACTATGAGTTTAAGGCCTCGTTCCATTATCAGACTTAGGTTTTTTTCCCATTTTTGACCTGAGTATTTGACAGTATTTTCTTGGTCCCTACTGCTTTTGTTTTATGTTAAAACACATAGTAATGGTATCAGCATCAGAAACTCCCAGTCCATATTTGAGACCTCACTATTGTGTTATTAAGATCTCACTACAAGGCTGCGCTAAACTGGGCTTTGAATCTCAGTATAAAACCTTGCTCCCATCCATATCTTTTTCCAAGTTCATGATAGCATACAAAATTCAAATATGTCAGGGAATGAAGAGCACTTGAGAAGTGCTCTATGCTAGGAATAGTAAAACACTGTTCCTGAGATTAACCAGCAGTTAATTAACCTTTCCATGTTCACAGTTTATTCACTGCAGATGAGAGAGGAAGACACTTCACAGCATTCAGTATTTTGTCATTGAACATTCTTTTTTATATTTCTTTTTTAACTTAATTTATGTTTCATTACAGTTGACATGCAATATTATTTTATTTTTTCAATCTTATTTTATATTAGTTTCAGGTGCACAGCACAGTAGTTAGACATTTACATAATTTATGAAGGGATCCCCCAATAAGTTTAGTACCAACCTTGCACCATAAATAATTATTACAATATAACTGACTATAGTTCCTATGCAGTACTTTAAATCCCCATGACTATTCTAATGTGTAATCTATTTAGATGTTTTAACAGTATCTCTCCTAACTTCTAACTAAATTAGATCAAAAGATGCAGAACCATCTGCTAGGAATTCAGTATTCACTGCCAAAGAAGAAAACTGAAGCATTTACACCTAAATTGTAACCAAAATAATACTCTTGTTTTCCTCTTTGGCACTGTAATGACTAAAACATTGTGCTTGATAAGAGAATTGCTGTGTGTATTTTTGCAAAGAAATATTTTAGAGAGAACAAACTTTAGGGTTAGGACATAGACCCTGAAACTAGACAATGGAAAAGTAGGGGGAAAATATTGGGATCTTTCTAATTTTAGGCCCTTAAAGTCTGTATGAACTGTACAGCTGCTTAAAACTTCAAATCATCCTTTGTGTTTCCTGATAGACTTATTATTTGTAAGCAGCTAAGATATTTGCATCCTTCTGTAAGGAACCCACCAAAATTTTGCTTCTGTGTATATGTATTCCTATCTCAAATACAACATTTTTCCATTGACAATGATCAACCTATATATAATCAATAAAAAAACTTAAGAAATGGAAATCTAAAGGGTTGTGATATATTCTTAAGCGTACATCTAATTAATAGCAGGGTAAATACTGTAATGTAGTCTCATTGTAGTGCTTTTTACAACTCCTTAGTGCTTTCAGAATTAAGACTCTGTATAAACCCATATTTAATAAACAATAAAAACATATACATTTGTTTCATATTCTAACCAGATAAAGAAAAGACTGGAGAGCATATAATTAAAAAAAGGAAAGAAGAAGATACAAATCCCCAAGTTTCTTTAGCTATTCCTTGGTCCCCATGCCTACCAGAGTGAGCTCCTAAGCTTCAGTTCTTTGCCAGAACACTTAACTTTAGTTTTTTGGCAGGTAGTGAGTACTCAAAAAACATTAGTTCCCGCCTCAGCCATCTTCCTCAAAACCAACATCATTTACTCACGTGACTCATAATTTATCATCTACTCCCTGAGGTTGACCTCCCCTCTAGGCCTTCCCTCTGATACAGGCTAAAAACCATCTATATTATCACCAGTTTCCTCTCCCACTTTCAGAATTGGCAATAGGCTATTTATTTTGGGGAGTCCAAACATCATGTCTCAAGTAGTGATGGGGATAGAGTAGGTCTTCTTTAGCATCTGTTGCGATGCAGATACAGTTTTTACACATGCCAAACCTAGAGAAGAAATTTTTCATACAAAACTTTTTCTTCTTTCTTTTTAAAAATATTTTATTAATTTCTTAGAAATAGGGGAAGGGAAGGAGATAAGAAGGGAGAGACACGTTGATGTGAGAGAGAAACATGGACTGGTTGCCTCTCATATGCCTCCAACTGGAGACCTGGCCCTCAACCCAGGCGCGTGCCCTGATCAGAGTGGAATTGGCGACCTTTTGGTTTGGAGGCCAGTGCTCAACCCATTGACCCATACCAGCCAGGGCAATTTTGCCTTCTTAAAAGAACCAGCTCTCAGGGAAACCTTGGGCAAAGAGATGTGAATCCTGGCTCTTACACTTAACTAGTTGTGTTACTTTGAGCAAGTTGCTTGACCTCTCCAAGACTCAGGTATCACCATTAGAAAGTATACATCATCATAATCATGTCAAATTTATGGTAAATGCAGCTTGAGAATGACAGTGTAGAGTGACCTCTGAAAAACAGTACCCCACAACATATTGTTCTCAGTAAAAAGCCACCTTCGACAAGCCTCCTGTTGACATACTTGTATTTAATAGATCTTGAACCCTAGCTCATGTGGCTCAATGTATTGAGCACCAACCTGTGGACTGAAAAGTCACCAGTTTGATCCCCAGTTAGGTCACAGGCCTGGGTTGCAGGCCAGGTCCCCAGCTGGGGGTGTGCAAGAGGCAACTGATGAATGTTTCTCTCCCTCAGTTTTTCCCTCCTTTCCCCTCTCCCTGAAAAAAATAAATAAAATCTTTAAAAAAGTAAAATAAAAAATACCACATGTTGCTATGTGTAATGTGCACTTTTTTTGCTCAAATATTTGAGGAGAAATATGGATGTTCATTTTACATGGGTAGTACCTGAAATATCCTGTATATGTTCTTGTGTTTCATAATTATTTGTTACATAAAATTTCTTGTGCTGTGATTTGTTCAAAAATAAATGCTAAAATTCCTTTATACTTCAAAAAACAAGTATCTAAATATAAATAATAACAATTGAATTAAAATTAGAACAAAAGATTTTTTTTCAGAAAGTTTGGGGCAAAAATGTGGGTGCATGTTATACACGGCAAAATACAGTACATACACACACTTTCGATTATTTTTTTAAAAAAGAGAAAAAAGATTAAGAGGCAGGAATGTCTGGTAGAATCTAACAAGGTAGAAGCTAAATGGGACAAATATAAGTTTATATTGAGTCTGAAAATTTTCTATATAACAATGTCCTGGAGGGACAGATGAAAAAGAAGCTTATATTTTAGTCAAAAGTTAGCATAGGCCCTGGCTGGTGTGGATCAGTGAATTGAGCTCGGGCTTGCAAACCAAAGTGTCCCTAGTTTGATTCCCAGCCAGGGCACATGCTGGCCAGGTCCCCAGTAGAGGGCACTTGAGAGGCAACCACACATTGGTGTTTCTCTCCTCTTTCTTCCTCCCTTTCACTTTCTAAAATTAAATAAATAAAATCTTTTTAAAAAAAAGTTAGCATAGCATGAGGCAACAGTATGATGTGACCACCAAAAAATGGTGAAGTTATCTTAGACTATATTGCCTTTTTAAAGTTTGTTTTATTTAAAAATTTATATTTATTTTGTATTTTTAAATGACAGTTCACTTTCAACATTACTTTGCATTGGTTTCAGGTGCAGAGTACAGTGGTCATACACTTCACAAAGTGTTCCCCCCAATATTTCCAACAGCTACCTAGCACCCACATAGTCATGACAACATTATTGACTATATTCTCTATGTTACACATTACATCCCTGTGACTATTTTTAACTACTAATTTGTACACCTTAATCCCTTTACCTTTCACCCAATCCCCCAAACCCTCTCCCATCTGACATCTACCAGTCTGTTTGTTATGAGTCTGTTTCAATTTTGTTTTTACATTTATTTTGTTCTTTAGATTTCACATATGATACGATATTTATCTTTAACTGACTTGCTTTACTTAGTGTAATACCTCTAGATCATTCCATGCTCTCACAAATGGTAAGATTTAATATGTTTATGGCTGAGTAATATTCTGTTATGTAAATGTACCACTTCTTTGTCCACTTGTCTCTTGATGAGCTCTTGGGTGGCTTTCATGTCTTGGCTATTGTAAATAACCCTGCAGTGAGCTAGAGGTGCTCTTTCAAGTGAGTGTTTTGGGTGTCTTCAAATAAATCCTCAGAATTGGAATTGCTGGGTCATAAGGCAGTTCTATTTTTAACCTCTTGAAGAACTGTTTTCCATAGCGGCTGCACCAGTCTGCATTCCCATCAACCGAGAAGGATGGTGAGGATTCCCTTTTCTTCATATCCTCACCAGCACTTATTGTTTGTGGACTTATTAATGCTAGTCATTCTTACAGGTGTAAGGTGATATTTCATTGTGATTTAAATTTGCATTTTTTGATGATTAGTGACATTGAGCTTCTTTTCATAGGTCTATGGGTCATCTGTATGTCCTCTGTAGAGAAATGTCTCTTCAGGTCCTCTGCCCATCTTTTAATTGGATTTTTTTTTTGTATTGAGTAGTATGAATTCTTTATAAATGTTGGTTGTTAACCCCATACAAGATGTATCATTGGTGAATATCTTCTCCTATTCAGTAGGTTGTATTTTCATTTTGTTTATGGTTTCCTTTGCTGTGCAAAAACTTTTAGTTTGAACTAGTTCCATTTGTTTATATTTTCTTTTGTTTTCCTTGCCTGAGGAGATATCTTAGAAAAAATATTGCTAAGAGAAATTGCAGAGATTTTACTACCTATGTTTTCTTCTAGTTTTATGGTTTTTAGTCTTACATTTAAGACTTTAACCCATTTTGAGTATATGGTGTAAGAACGTGGTCTAGTTTCATTTTCTTAGGCAATATTAATAGAAGAGAAATATTCAAAATAAGTAGGTGAATATACTTAACACTACTCAATTGTACACTTAAAATGGTTAAGATGGAAGATTTCATTTGTCATTTAGTCACAATTTAAAAAATGTAATCTCATTTTACTTGTTTGTCATTATAGTGACCCTTAAATACAATTACAGTGGTTGTATTTATTTATTTTTAAGTATTTTATTGATTATGCTATTACAGTTTTCCCACCTTTATCCCCCCTCCACCCTGCCCCCCCCCCAACCTTCCAGCATTCCCCTCCACTTAGTTCATGTCCATGGGTTGTACATATAAGTCCTTTGAGTCCTCTGTTTCCTATACCATTTTTGTCTCCATCTATTTTATGCCTACGAATGATGCTTCTTCTTCCTTGTACCTTTCCCTCCCCTACTCCTCCTTTCCCCCTCCCCACTGAACTCCTTCTGTGTGATGTCCATTTCTCTGTTTCTGTTCCTGTTCTGGTTGTTGCTTAGTTTCTGTTTTCATTGTTTTTCTTTTCTTTTAGGTTCATTTGTTGATACTTGTGAGTTTGTTGTCATTTTATTGTTCATATTTTTGATCTTCATTTTCTTAGATCGGTCTCTTTAATGTTTCATAAAATAAGGGCTTGGTGATGATGAACTCCTTTAACTTGGCCTTATCTGGGAAGCTCTTTATCTGCCCTTCCATTCTAAATGAAAGCTTGGCTGGATAGAGTAATCTTGGATGTAGTTCCTTGCCTTTCATGACTTCAAATACTTCTTTCCATCCCCTTCTTGCCTGAAAGGCTTCTTTGGAGAAATCAGCTGATAGCCTTATGGGACCTCCTTTGTAGGTAACTGTTTCCTAATCTTTTTCTGCTTTTAGGATTTTCTGTTTGTCTTTAACCTTGGGTAACTTAATCATGATGTGCCTTGGTGTGTTCCTCTTTGGATCCAACTTCTTTGGGACTCTCTGGGCTTCCTGGACTTCCTGGAAGTCTATTTTCTTCACCAGATTGGGGAAGTTTTCCTTCATTATTTCTTCAAATAAGTTTTCGATTTCTTGCTGTTCCTCTTCTCCTTTTGCTACCCCTATGATTCGAATATTGGAATGTTTAAAGATGTCCTAGAGGTTCCTAAGCCTCTCTTCATTTTTTTGGATTCTTATTTCTTCATTCTGATCCAGTTGGATGTTTCTTTCTTCCTTTTGTTCCAAATCATTGCTTTGAACCCTGGTTTCCTTCTTGTCACTGTTGGCTCCCTGAATATTTTGCTTTATTTAATTTTGGGTATCTTTCATTTGTTCTTTCATTTTTCGACCACGCTCAATCAGTTCTGTGAGCATTTTTATTACCAGGGCTTTAAATTCTTCATCAGATAGGTTGGCAATCTCCTCATCACTTAGTTCTCTTTCTGAGGTTTTGCTGTGTTCTTTCATTTGGGCCATATTTCTTTGTCTTGGTGCAGCTGACAGGTTGTAAGGGCGTGGGGCCTTAGGTATACTTACAGGCAGGGCAACCCTCTTTGCTGTCTGCCTGTGTGGAAGGGGCCAAAGAGGGAACAATGCAGCTTGTCAGACTGGGAGTATCTCTCACCCAGGCAACCCCATCCTTAGCCCACAGTCAGGTCTGAATCTGTTTTTCCCTTATGTCAGTCCCTCCTGCACAGCCCTGTTGAGCTCAGCAGTCAGCCCCGCCCCTCAACCACCTTGCCGCAGTTTTTCTGAGTCAACCTTCATGGTCTGCCTTACCGGTCTGGTTGTTCTGGTTGATTTTTTTCTTTAATTTCTTGGTTGTTGGAGTTCCATGCAATTTGATTTTCTGGCAATTTTGGTTATTTATTGATTTCAGGTTGGTTGTTATCCTCCTTTTGGTTGTGTGAGGAAGTGAAGGGTTTCTACCTACACCTCCATCTTGGCTGAAACTCCTGTGTTATACTTTATGAATGGCAGGGAATTAGGAAAACTAGTAAGAGGATTAGAAATCATGCTACATGATGGAACTGGGGTTAATTCACAAAAAAGGCTAAAGAGGGAGGGAAGGAATAAATACATAATAGTTTTCTTAATATATTTCAAGATTGCCATTTTAGAAGAGTGATTGTACTTCCCATGATTAAAAGAACAGAACTAGGACCTGTGAAAGCTATAAGACAGTGGTTCTCAATGTGTGATTAACTGAATCAGCAGCATCAGCATCACCAGAGAACTTTTTTAAAATTTACATCCTTGGGTTCTCATTGCTGGGGGTGGAGTCCAGCAATCTTTTTTAACATGCTCTCCAGGTGATTTGGACACACACTAAAGCTCAAGACCCCCTATTCTAGGAAATCAGATTACAGTTCAACAAAAATGCTTGAATATTTGATGACTAAAAAGATACCAGTCCTGGTTCGTGTGGCTCAGTTGGTAGGAGCGTCATCCCATTCACCAAAAGGTTGTGGGTTAAATTCCTGGTCGGGACACATACCTAGGTTGCAGGCTGGGTCTGCAGTTGGGGCATGTATGGAAGGCAACCAATTGATGTTTCTCTATCACATAGATGTTCCTTTCCCTCTCTCTTTCCCTCCCTACCCCTTTCTCTAAAATCAATAAGCATGTCCTTGGGTGAGGATAAAAAAAGAAGATACCAGTGCTTGTCAACTTTCACTGTACAACGGAATCACCAGGGAAGCTTTAAAAAACAAAACAAACAACAAACTGTGACTGAGAACCATTGGTCTGGGAAGGAGCCTGGATATTGGTATGTTTTAAAAACAACCTAGGTGACTTTAATGTGCAGCTAGGGCTGAGAACTACCTTAGTGGAAGGAAGGTTGAACTGGGATCACTAGGTTGGCTATTTAAGAGATAACTTGGGGGCCCTATTTAAAAACATAAATTCTTGGGCCTCAACCCTGGAAATTTAAATAGATTTTAGGTAGTGCCAAAAATTATTTTCTTTTTTGTCTTTTTTTACTTCTTTTCTTTAAAAAAAATCTATTCTGGTTAGACTAAAGCACATTTAGCTTCATAAGTATCATTCTAGATGAAAAGACTTTTATACAATTATCTGAGCCACCAAATGGATATTGGACAACTATTGTGCTTTAGGATCTTAGACTATCCTGTGGGGCAGTAATTTCCAACATGGTTGATCATTACAATCACTTCTAGATAGGTTAGATACCTACAGATATTAATTATAATTCAGCATGTATGATTTTGAAAAGCTGTGCATGTGAATTTGATGTAAAACTCTGGGTAAGAATGACATTTATACAAAGATTTGTTCCTGAAATCTGAATGTAAATATAATCATATTTGAATTCATTAGAAAGTCATGCTATTTAAAGAAAGTTAGGGTAAACCATTTTACTTTTTTTGTTTTTATTGCATTTTTTATTACCATTTGTCCCCCTTATACCCCCTCAATCACTACACTGTTGTCCATGTCCATGAGGCTGTTTCCTTTTTGCTCAATCCCTTCATCTCCTAACCCCCACCCCCATAGCTGTCATCTTGCTCTCAATAAATGAGTCTGTCTCTATTTTGCTTGTTAGTTCAATTTGTATGTTAGATTCCACATATGAGTGAAATTATATGGTATTTGTCTTTCTCTAACTAGCATATTTCACATTGCACAATGTTCTTCAGGTCCACCCATACTGTCCAAAAGGGTAAATTCTTATTCTTATTTACAGTTGAACATTATTCCATTGTATAAATGTCCGTAGATGTTTTATCCACCCATCTATTGATGGATATTTGGGCTGCTTCCATAACTTGGAAATTGTAAATTATGTTGCAATGAACTTAGGGGAGCTTATGTTCTTTTGAATAGAGTTTGGGGTTTCTTCGGATATATTCCCAGAAGTGGGCTCTCTGGGTCAAAAGGCAGATCCATTTTTAATTTTTTGAAGGGTCTCCATACTGCTTTCCACAGTGGCTGCACCAATCTCCATCCCCACCAATAGTGTAAAAGGGTTTCTATTTCTCCACATCCATGCCAGCACTTGTTGTTTGTTGATTTATTGATGATAGCCATCTGGCTGGTGTGATGTGATATCTCATTGTGGTTTTAATTTGCTTTTTTCTGGTAATTAGTGCCATTGAGCTCTCCATATGTTTATTGGCCATCTGTGTGTCCTCTTTGGAGAAGTGTCTATTCAGGTCCTTTGCCCATTTTTTAATTGGGAATTTCTTTTTAGTTTGAGTTTTGTAAGTTCTTTATAAATTTTGGATATTAACTCTTTATCAAGTATATAAGCAAATATATTCTTCCATTCCGTGGGTTGTCTTTTTATTTTCTTCATGGTTTCCTCTGCTGTGCAAAAATTTTTAGTTTAATGTCCAATTTGTTTATTTTAATCTTTTGTTTTTGTTGTCTGAGGGGAAATATCAAATAAAATATTACTACGGCCCTGGCTGGTGTGGCTCATTGGATTGCGTGCCAGCCTGTTAACCAAAGGATCACGGGTTTGATTCCCAGTCAGGGCACATGCCTAGGTTGTGGGCCAGGTCCCCAGGTAGCGGGTGTGTGAGAGGTAACCACACATTGATGTTTCTCTCCATCTCTTTCTCCTTCCCTTCCCCTCTCTAAAAGTAAATAAATAATAAAATCTTTAAAAACTAAAAGTGGCTTTAAAACTTTAAAAAATATATATTGCTACAAATAATATCCGAGATTGTACTGCCTGTTTTCTTCTAAGATTTTTATGCTTCGAGTCTAACATTTAAGTCTTTAATCCATTTTGAATTTATTCTTGTGTGTGGTATAAGAAGGTGGTCTAATTTCATTTTCCTGTACTTATCTGTCCACTTTTCTCAACACCATTTATTGAAAAAACTATCTTTAGCCCATTGTATGTGCTTGCTTCCTCCATTGAATATTAATCGACTGTAAAGATGTGGGTTTATTTTTTGGTTTTGTATTCTGTTCCATTGATCTATGTATCTGTTTTTATGCCAGTATCATGCTATTTTTATTACTATGACCTTATAGTATAGTTTGATATTAGATAGAGTGATTCCTCCAACTTTGTTTTTCCTTCTTAATTGCTGTGCTATGCAGGGCCTTTTGTGGTTCCATATAAATTTTTGAAATATTTGTTCTACTTCTGTGAAATATGTCATTGGAATCTTGATAGGAATTCTGATGAATCTATAGATTGCTTTGGGTAACAAGGACATTTTTTTAAAGATTTTATTTATTTATTTTCAGAGAGGGAGGGAGAAAGAGAGAGAGAGAGAAACATCAATGTGAGATTGCTGGGGGCTGTGGCCTGCAACTCAGGCATGTGCCCTGACTGGGAATCAAACCTGCGATGCTTTGGTTCACAGCCCGTGCTCAATCCACTGAGCTATGCCAGCCAGGGCCGGTAACATGGACATTTTAATGATGTTAATTCTTCCTATCCATGAACACAATATGTCCTTTCACTTATTTGCATCTTCTTCAGTTTCTTTCTTCATTGTCTTATAATTTTCCCACTACAGGTCTTACATCATTAGTTAGATTTATTCCTAAGTACTTTATTCTTTTTGAAGCAAACTTGAATGGGATTGTTTTATCAAGTTCCCTTTTATAATTCATTTCACATATAAAAATGCAAGTGGTTTCTAGATATTAATTTTGTATCCTGCCACTTTGCTGAATCCATTTGTCAGTTCTAGTCATTTCTTGGTGGAATCTTTAGGGTTCTCTATATACAATATTATGTCATCTGCAGATAAAGACAGTTCTTTTCATTTTGAAGGCCTTTTATTTTTTCTTCTTGTCTGACTGCTGTGGCCAGGACTTCCTGTACTATGTTGAATAAGAGGTGAAAGCGACATCCCTGTCTTGGTCTTGATCTTAAGGGGAACACTTACAGTTTTTGCTCCTTGAGTATGGTACTGGCAGTGGATTTGTCATATATGGCCTTTATTATGTTTAAGTATGTTACCTCTAATCCCACTTTGCTGAGAGTGTTTATCATAAATGGGTGCTGAATTTTATCAAATACTATTTCTGCACCTATTGATATTATTATGTGGTTTTTATCCTACATTTTATGTAGCATATCACGCTTATTGTTTTGTGGATATTGTACCATCATTACATCCACATAATAAATCCCAGATGATCATGGTGTATTATCTTTTTGAAGTATTATATATTCGGTTTGCTAATATTTTGTCGAATTTTAGCATCTAAGTTCATCAGGCCTATAATTTTTTTGTAGTGTCTTTATCTGATTTTGGAATTAGGATAATGCCAGCCTTGTAAATGAGTTTGGGAGTTGTCCCTCTTCTTTAATTTTTTGAAATAGTTTGAGAAGGAGGGGTGTTAGTTCTTGGAATGTTTGGTATAATTCACCTGTGAAGCCATCCAGTCCAGAACTTTTGTTTGTTGGGAGTTTTTGATTACTGCTTCAGTTTCACTAGGTATAATCTGTCTATTCAGATTGTCTGACCCTCCTTGATGTAGTTTTGGAAGATTCTATGTTTCTAGTAATGTATCCATTTCATCCAGGTTGTCCAATTTGTTGCAATATAGTTGCTCATAATGTTTACTTAACAATCCTTTGTATTTCTTTGTTGTCAGTTGTTATTTCTCCACTTTTGTTTCTGAAAATATTTTTGAGCCCTCTCTTTCTCTGATGAGTCTAGTTAAAGACTTGCCAATCTTGTTCATCTTTTCAAAGAACCAGCTCTTGGATTCATTGATCTTTTGTATCATCTTTTAAGACTCCATTTTATATATTTCTGCTCTGATCTTTATTATTTCCTTAATTCTACTCACTTTGGGTTTTTTTCTTTTTCAAGTTCATTTAAGTGTAAAGTTAGATTGTGTATTTGAGCTTTTTATTGTTGTTGTTTTTGTTGTTTCAAATAGGCCTGTTATGCTATGAATTTTCCTCATAGAATTGTTTTCCCTGTGTCCCACAGATTTGGGGTTGTTGTGTTCTCATTTTCATTTCTTTCAAGGTATCTTTTGATTCTTTCTTGATCTCATTGTTGACCCAATTATTTAATAATCTGTTATTTAACTTCTATGTCTTTGTATATTTTTCAGTGTTCTTGTGATTGATTTCTAGTTTCATAGCATTGTGGCCAGCAAAGGTGCTTGATATGATTTCAGTCTTAAATTTATTGAGACTTTTTTGTGTCCTAACCCTTTGCTTTTTCTTATCTGGAATGCTCTTTATTTCTCCTTCAATTTTAAATGATTTTGAAAAGCTGTGCATGTGAATTTGTTGTGAAACTCTGGGTAAGAATAACATTTATTTATTCTTTCCTTTATGTCCTTTTCCAGGACATAAAGAATAACATTTATTTATTCTTTCCTTTGGATGCCTTTTGTTTCTTTTTCTTGTGTGATTGCTGTGGCTAGAACTTCCAATACTATGTTGAATGAAAGTGGTGAAAGCAGACACCTTTGTCTTGTTTCTGGTCTTAGGAGTAACAGTTTTATTTTTTGGCCCATTGAGTATGATGTTGGCTGCAGATTTCTGATACATGGCTTTTTTATGTTGAGGTATGCTCCCTCTACTCCCACTTTGCTGAGTGTTTTTACCATGGATGGGTGCTGTACTTTATAGAATGTTTTTTCACCATGTATTGATATGAACACATGATTTTTGTCTTCCATTTTGTTTCTGTGGTATGTTACATTTATTGATTCCTGAAAATTATTCCACCCTTAAATATCTGGGTTGAATCCCACTTGATCATGGAATATGATCTTTTTAATGTTTTGCTGGATCTGGATTGCCAATATTTTTTAAAAGATTTTATTTATTTTTAGAGAAGGAAAGTGAGGGAGAAAGGGAGAGAAACACCAGTATGTGGCCACCTCCTGAGAAACCCCCCACTGGGGATCTGGCTTACAACCCAGGCATGTGCCTCAACCAGGAATTGAACCAGGGACCTCCTGGTTCATAGGTCAGCACCCAATCCACTGAGCCACACCAGCCAGTACCGGATTGCCAATATTTTGTTGGGGATTTTAGCATTTGTGTTCATCAACGATATTGACCTTATGGTTTTCTTTCTTTCTTTCTTTGTGTGTCTTTACTTGGTTTTGGAATTAGGATAATACTGGCCTTGTAAAAAGAGTTTGGGAATCCTTCCTGTTCTTGAAGTTATTGGAATAGTTTGAGAAGGATAGGAGTTAGCTCTTCCCTACATGCTTGGTAAAATTCACCTGCGAAGCTGTCCAGTACAGGGCTTTTCTGTGCTGGGAGGTTTTTTGTTGTTGTTGTTGTTTGTTTGTTTACTGCTTCAATATCACTAGTTGTTATCAGTCTCTTTGGGCTCTGAATCTTCTTGATTCAGTTTTGGAAGATTATATGTTTCTAGATATTTGTCCATTTTGCCCAGATTGTCTAATTTCTTGGCATATATTTGTTCATAGTAATTTTTCACAGTCATTTGTATTTCTGTGGTATCGGTTATAATTTCTCCTCTTTTGTTTCTGATTTTATTTTTTTGGAATCTCTCTATTTTTCTTTATGGATCTGATTAAAGTCATGTCAGCTTTGTTTATATTTTCAGAGAACTAGCTCCCAGATTTATTGATCCTTTGAATACTTCTTTTAGTCTCTGTGTCATTTATTTCTGCTCTGATCTCGATTCTTTTCCTTTCTTCTACTTGCTCTAGGCTTTGCTTGTCATTATTCCTCTACTTCTTGTAGATAAGAGTTAGGCTGTTTATCTGAGATTTTTCTATCTTTTTTATGTAAGTCTGTATTGCTGTGAACTTCCTTCTCAGGGCTGCCTTTGCAGTGTCCCATAGGTTTTGGGCTGTTGTGTGTTCATTTTCATTTGTTTCCAGAAACTTTTGGATTTCTTCCTTGATCTCATTGTTAACCCATTTATTGTTTAATAACATGTTATTTAGTGTCCATGAACTTGAATGTTTTTTTTTTAGTTTTTTCCTTGAGGTTGGTTTCTAGTTTCAGTCCCTTGTGATTGGAGAAAATGCTTGATATGATTTCAATTTTCTTGAATTTGTTGAGGTTGGTTCTGTGTCCTATTATGTGGTCTATCTTTGAAAATATTCCTTGTGCATTTGGAAAGAATGTACATTTTGCTTCTTTGGGGTGAAAAGTTTTGTATATGTCTATTAAGTCCATATTATCTAGACTGTTATTCGATGCCACAATACATATGTTGATTCTTTGCCTAGAGAACCTATCCATTGTAGACAATGGGATGTTAAAGTCCCCTACTATAACTGTGTTGCTGTTGATATTTCTTGAAGTCCTCCAAGATATTTCTGATATATTTAGCTGGAAAGTCACTTGTGTGACTTTTTCTCTCATGAAGTTAGCAAAGTTTTCTGTCATTATTTTTTCAAACAGGTTTTCTATCCCTTGCTCCTCTTCTTTTCTTTCTGATATCCCTATGATATGGATATTATTACATTTCATGTTGTCCTGCAGCTCCTTTAAACAGTCTTCATTCTTTTTGAGTCTTTTTTTAATTTTGTTGATCTCTCTGGGAATTGTTTCTACCTTGTCCTCCAGCTTGCTGATTCAGTCCTCTGTTTCATCTAGCCTGCTTTTAATTCCTTCTACTGTGTTATTCATTGGAGATATCATATTCTTCATTTCCTCTTGGCTCTTATTGAGAGTTTCTGTTTCCTGTTTCATGCTGGTGTGGTTCACAGTAAGTTCCTTATAGCTTCTCCGGAGTTCTTTGTAGTCCTCACTGAGCTCACTGAGCATCCTTATAACCATTATTTTGAACTCAGTGTCTAATAGTTTACTTGCCTCTATTTCATTTAGCACTCTTTCTGCAGATTACTCCTTTCTTTCGATCAGGGGTTGTTTTTTTCTCCCCATTTTGGGTGACTCTTCTTTTTTTGTTTTTGCTTCTTAGATTACTCTGCTTTGACTCCCTGTCTTCATGGTGTGACCTTCTGTGGCAGGAGACCTGTGGGATTCATTGGTGCAGTCTTTTTGATCTCCTGAACTTGGGATGCCCTTTATGCTGTTTATATGGGCCCTCTGGTTGTAATTTTATGTTGGTTGTTTTTGGCTCATTCTTTAGTGGGTCCTTCCCTCCAGCTGGCTCACTGAGAGTCACTCCACCCACCATGTCTTTTGTGCTGTTGTACAGGTGCTGCCAAAACAAAATAAAACATCTCAGGAAGCAAACCCACACCTGAAAAAAAGGCTCTCTGTGACTCCGGCTGTTTCTCCCTGGCAGGCAGAAATCCTGCTGCTTTTCACAGATGGATGTTATTTGGGTTCCTTTCCAACCTGGTGCTGTAGGCTGGGGAGCTCTCCTTGTGGTTTATACCCTACACTTCTTGGGGGGAACCCTCCAGCTGCTAAAATTTCCCTCCAGCACTTCAGCTGCCCCCAGAAGGAGCCCAGCCAGCCCTCTCACTTCTCCTCTGTACTCCATACCAGTCACATGGTGGTGAAGTGGTTTCTTCTGTCTTTCCATAGTTATAAGGCTTCTCTCCAGCTGTTGTTCAGTTGGTTCTTCTGGATGATTTCTCTCCAATCTAGTTGTAATTCCAGATTGGTTCTAGTAGGAGGTTAGTGTAGCTTCTACTTACTCCTCTGCCATCTTGGATCCTCTCTGTACCACAGCATTTTTATCCACTCATCTACTGATGTTTCCAGATCTTGGTGATTGTAAATAATAAACATAGGAGTACATATATTCTTTCAAATTGCTGTTTCAGGATTGTTAGGATATTTTCCCAGAAATGGGATTGCTGGGTGAAAAGGCAGTTCCATTTTTAATGTTCTGATAAAACTCCACGCTGTTTTCCACAGTGGTTGCACCAGTCTGCATTCCCACCAACCGTGTACTAGGGTTCACTTTCTCCACATCCTCACCAGCATTTGTTGTTAGTTGATTTATTGATGATAGCCATTCTGACAGGAATGAGATGATAACTCATGGTGGTTTTAAGTTACATGTCTCTGATGATTAGTGACATTGAACATCTTTTTGTATGTCTGTTGGCCATCTGTATGTCCTCTTTGGAGAAGTGTCTATTCAGGTCATTTGCCCATTTTTTTATTGGGTTGTCTTCTTGGTCATGAGTTGTATAAGTTCCTACGAGTTCCTTATATATGTTGGAAATTAACTCCTTCCCAGATGTATCATTAGTGAATATGTTCTCCCATACACTGGGTTACCTTTTTATTTTGTTGATGGTTTCTTTTGCCATGCAAAAGCTTTTTAATTTTATGTAGTCCCATTTGTTTTTTTTTCCCTTTGTTTCCCTTGCCTTGGGAGATAGATATGTTGGCAAAATATTGCTACAATAGATGTCCAAGATTTTACTGCCTTTATTTTCTTCTAGGATTTTAATGATTTCATGACTTACATTTAAGTCTTTTATCCATTTTAAATCTATTCTTCACTATGGTATAGGTTGGTAACCGAGTTTCATTTTTTTGCATGTACCTGTTCAATTTTACCAATATCATTTATTGAAGAGACTGGTTTTAACCTATTGTATGTTTTTGCTTACTTTGTCAAATATCAATTTACTTTAAAGGTGTAGGTTTATTTCTGGGCTCTTTGTTCTGTCCCATGCGCCAGTGCCAGGCTGTTTTGATTACAATGGCCTTGTAATATAGTTTGATATGAAGTACTATGATCCCTCCAACTTTGTTCTTCTTTTTCAAGATTGCTGAGGCAATTCAGTGTCTTTTTGGTTCCATATAAATTTTTGGAATATTTGTTCTAAATCTGTGAAATGTGCCATTGGTATTTTTAAATCATTTTTATTGTGTTTCTATTATAGTGGTCCTGATTTTCCCCCTTTGCCCTCCTCCACCCACCCCAACCCCCACTCCCATAGTCAATTCCCACACTCTTGTCTGTACCTGTGGATCATTCATGCATGTGCTTTGACTAGTCCCTTCCCCTGCTTTCCCCCATTATCCTCCTCCTCCCTCCCCTCTGGTCACTTTCTGTTCCGTGTTTCCATGCCTGTGGTTCTATTTTGTTCATTAGATTCCTCTTATAGGTGAGATCATATGGTATTTGTCTTTCAAAGACTAGCTTATTTCACTTAGCATCATATTCTCCAGTTCCATCCATGCTGAGGAATTGCATTGAATCCATAGATTGCTTTGGGTAGTATGGACATTTCAATGATGTTAATTCTTCCAGTCCATGAACACAGTATATTCTTCTACTTATTTGCACTTTTCCTCAGTTTTTTCCTTCAGTGTCTTATAGTTTTCCAAGTACAGGTCTTTTACCTCCTTGGTTAAATTTATTCCTAGGTATCTTATTACTATTTTGTTGTTGTTTTAGTAGTAAATGGGTTCATTTATTAGTTTCTCTTTCTGATAGTTCATTATTTATATACAGAAATGCCACCAATTACTGGCTGTGTTGCTCAGTTGGTTAGAGTTTCATTCTGTACACCAAAAGTTTGAGGGTTTGATTCCCAGTCTAGGCACACACCTAGGTTGCAGGGTTCAATTTCTGGTCAAAACATGTACAAGAGGCAACTGATGGATGTTCCAGTTTCACATATCTCCCCCCTTCCTTCTCTCTCTCCCTCTCCTTCCCTCCCACTCTCACTCTTCCCCTTCCTCTCTCTGTAAAATCAATAACATATCTTTGGGGGAGGATAAACAGCAAAAAGACAAAAGGAAATTCCACTCATTTCTGGATATTAATTTTGTACCTTAAACTTTGCTGAATTCATTTATTAGATCTAGTAACTTTTTTTTACTTTTTTTCACTTTATTTTTATTTTTTTTTATTGTTGTTCAAGTACAGCTATCTCCATTTTCCCTCCACCACTCCCCCCCACCCTACCCATCCCTACCTTCCATCCTCAGCCCTATCCCCTTTGGCTTTGTCCATGTGTCCTTTATATATGTTCCTTAGCAACCCATCCCCTATTTCCCCCCATTATCCCTCTCCCCTCTGGTTACTCTCAGTTTGTTCTTTATTTCAGTGTCTCTGGTTAAATATTGCTTGCTTGCTTGTTTTAGATCTAGTAGCTTTTTGATGGAGTATTTAGGGGTTTCTGGGTACAATATCATGTAAACTACAGATGACAGTTTTACTTCCTCCTTTTCACTCTGGATGACTTTTATTTCTTTTTGTCTGATTGCTGTGGCCAGGACTTCCAGTACTATGTCGAATAAAAGTGGTGGAAGTGGACATTCCTGTGTTGTTCCTGATCTTAAAGGGAATGCTTTTTAGTTTTTGCCCATTGAGTATGATGTTGGCTGTGGTTTTGTAATATATGGCCTGTTTATGTTGAGGTATGTTCCCTCTATTCCCACTTTTCCAAGAGCTTTTTTTTTTTAATCATGAATGACTGCTGGATTTTTATCAGATGCTTTTTCTGCATGTGTTGACATGACCATGTGGTTTTTATCCTTTGTTTTGTTTATGTGATTTATCATGTTTATTGGTTTGCAGATATTGTACCAACTTTGCATCCCTGGAATAAATTCCACTTCATTATGTTGTATGAACTTCACTACATTTAAACTCACCTCAGTAAAATATCAGTAAAGTTAAATGATGCCTAAAGGTATGGAGGGCCTGAACCAAGGTAGTGTTACAGGAAATGAAAAGGTAGAGATGGATATGAAATAATGTTATAAGCTAGATTTGACATAAACCTGATTTGCGGGGGAGAAGAATGGCTGTGATTTTGAGCCTGGAATATTATGTCATTTAATAAAGAAAAAGACACCATGAACTTGTTTGAAGAAATTAGTAAAAGGCAATAAGTTGGGGCAATACCATTTTAAATGAAAAATTATGGAGACATCAGAAACATCATGGGCTTCATGGAAATGACCTGGCATACCAGCAATGAAAGGTTTAGTTAAAATACTCAGCCTTGGTATTTGCCAACTCGAGTGTCAGTTTCAAACTTTGATTATTGTAAATGAGGAAATTGGAATTGTAGGCTGATCTATTAAATAAATAAGTGTTTTAAGAATTTATGAACATCTATATTGGTAGTTTTCTGTTGTCTTCTTAAAAGAAACTTGCCTCTCTAGTAAGTTATACTGCCACCAAATGATAATATTTACTTATTATTAAAGATTTTAGTAGTTAGTTCAATATCTTACCTCTGTGTTCAGATTGCATATAGTAGCTGATTCTGAAACAAGGAAAGTCCTGAAACACAGTTCAAACTATACCTTGCTGATATTACAAAGTTGGATGAATCATTCATATATTTTAAAACAATTTAAAATGTAATTCAGAGGAGATAATCTATATTATAAGGGTAAAACTTTAACTGTTCATCAAGTCATTTCTGACATGTTACTAATTATAGTTATTCTTAAATACTGATTTTTTTATTTTTGGGGGGGGGGAAGGTGAGCACAAACCTTTACTTATCAATAATAAACATTTTTTCCCCCTGGTTGGGTAGAAAATTTTTCACCCAGTTGGTTAGAGTGTTGTCCCAACATGCTAAAGTTGGGGTTCCATTCCCAGTTAGAGTACATAGAAAAGTCAATCAGTGAATGCATAAACAAGTGGAACAACAGATTGGTGTTTCTTTCTCTCCCTCTCTCTTTAAAAATCAGTAAAATATAATAAAATTTCTCAAGTACTGTATAACTTAGATTAATTTATTATACACAATATATTGTACAATTTGACTTGCATTGTATAATTACCTCAAAATTTCAATACTAATTCGCTGACTACATTTATTGGATTGAGATGAAATATGTTTAAAGATTTTCAGTCCCATTGACACCTTTAGTAATGAGAATCACCATTAAATACTTTGTAAAATGGCTATTTTCGAGTAATTTCTAAAATATTATTTATATATTTTAGTATTTTTGTTCAAGTACAGTTGTCTCCATTTTCCACCCGCCACTCCCCTCCAGGACCCCCATCCCTGCCTCCCACCTTTGATGCTAACCCCTTTGGCTTTGCTCATGTGTTCTTTGTACGTGTTCCTTGACAACCCTTCCCCTTTTTCCCCATTATCCCCTTGCTTCTCCCCTCTGGTTACTGTCAGTTAGTTCTTTATTTCAATGTCTCTGGTTATATTTTGCTTACTTGCTTGTTTTGTTGATTAGGTTCCACTTACATGCGAGATCATGTGGTATTTGTCCTTCACCACCTGACTTATTTTACTTAGCATAATGCTCCCCAGATCCATCCATGTGCTCGAGAAGGATAGGAGCTCCTCTTTCTTTCTGCTGCATAGTATTCCTTTGGCTAAATGTACCAGTTTCTAGGTCCACTCATTTACTGATGGGCATTTAGGTTGCTTCTAACACTTGGCTATTATAAATTGTGCTACTATAAACATTGGAGTGCATAGGTTCTTTTGAATTAGTGTTTCAGTCTTCTTAGGGTATAATCCCAGCAGTGGAATTGCTGGGTCAAAAGCCAGTTCCATTTTCAGTATTCTGAGGAAATTCCATACTATTTTCCACAGTGGCTGCACCAATCTACATTCCTATCAACAGTGTACAAGGGTTTTCTTTTCTCTACAGCCTCACCAGCACTTGTTGTTTATTGATGTGTTTATGATGGCCATTCTTACCAGTGTGAAGTGGTATCTCATTGTGGTTTTAATTTGCATCTCTCTGATGTTTGATGAAGCTGAGCATCCTTTCATATGTCTCTGGGCCCTCTCTATGCCCTTCTTGGAGAAGTGCCTGCTCAGGTCTTTTGCCCATTATTTAACTGGGTTCTGTCTTCCTTGAGTGGACTCATGTGAGTTCTTTATATATTTTGGAGATTAAACCCTTGTCCAAGGTATCATTGGCAAATATGTTTTCCCATACAGGTGGTTCTCTGTTCATTTTGCTGATGTTTTCTTTAGCTGTGCAGAAGCATTTTAATTTGATGAGGTCCCATTTGTCTATTTCCTTTATGTCCCTGCTCTAGGGGACATATTGGTGAAAATATTGCTGCGTAGAGTATCTGAAATTTTCCTGCCTCTCTTCTCCTTTATGACTTTTATGGTGTCATGACTTATATTTTAAGTCTTTTATCCACCTTGAATTTATTTTTCTGTATGGTGTAAGTTGGTGATCGAGTTTCATTTTTTTGCAGGTAGCTGTTCAGATCCCCCAAAACCATTTGTTGAGGAGGCTATTTTTACTCCATTTTATGCTTCTGCCCCCTTTGTTGAATATTAGTTCACCCTAGAGACCTAGTTCCATTTCTGGGCTATCTATTCTGTTCTGTTTGTTTATGTGTCTGTTCTATGCCAGTACCAGACTGCTTTGTTTACTGTGGCCTTATAATATAGTTTGATATCAAGTATTGTGATCCCTCCTACTTTGTTCTTCTTTTTCAAAATTGCTGAGGCAATTCAGGGTCATTTGTGGTTCTATATAAATTTTTGAAATGTTTGTTCTATGTCTGTGAAATATGTCATTGTTATTTTAATAGAGATTGCATTGAATCTATAAATTGCTTTGGGTAGCTGGATGTTGTGATGATGTTAATTCTTTCAATCCATGAACACAGTATATGCTTCCATTTATTTGTGTCTTTCTTAATTTATTTCTTCAATGTTGTATAGTTTTCTGAGTACAGGTCATTTACCTCCTGCTTAGATTTGTTCCTAGGTACTTCGTTTTTCTTGTTGCTGTATAAAGTGAGATTTTTTTCCTAATTTCTTTACTGATATTTCATTGTTAGTGTACAAAAATGCCTTCAATTTTTGAATATTGATTTTGTATATTGCTGTTTTGCCAAAGTCGCTTAATCCATCACATAGTTTTTGGTGGAGTCTATATGGTTTTCTATGTATACTATCATGTCATCAGCAAACAATGACAGTTTTACTTCCTCCTTTCCAATTTTGATGCCTTTTATTTCCTTTTCTTCTCTGATCGCTGTGGCTAGAACTTCCAGTACTGTGTTGAACAAAAGTGTTGAAAGTGGATACCATTGTCTTGTTCTGTTCTTAGTGGGAAAGCTTTTAGGTTTTTGCCCATTGAGTATAATGTTGGCTGTAGATTTCTTGTATTTGGCCTTTATTATGTTGAGCTATGCTCCGTGTACTCTGACTTTGCTGAGTATTTTTTCATAAATGATGTTGTACCTTATCAAATGCTTTTTCTGCCTCTACTGATATGATCATGTGATTTTTGTCTTTCCTTTTGTTTATGTGATGTATTACATTTATTGATTTGTGAATATTGTACCATTTTTGCATCCCTTGAGTGAATCCCACTAGATCACGATGTGTGATCTTTTTAATGTATTTTTGGATGCAGTTGACCAATACTTGATTGAGGATTTTAGTTTCTATGTTCAGCAGTAATATTGCCCTGTAGTTTTCTTTCTTTGTTTTTTCTTTGTCTGGTTTTGGGATTAGGATGATGCTGGCCTTATGAAAAGAGTTTGGGAGTTTTCCCTCTTTTTGAATTTTTTTGAATGTCTGAGAAGGATAAGGGTTAGTTCATTCTTAAATGTTTTGTAAAATTCTCCTCTGAAACCATCTGGTGCAGGGCTTTTTTGTGCTTGCTGGGAGTTTTCTGATTATGACTTCACTTTCACTAGCTGTTACTGGTGTGTTCAGGCTTTCTGCTTTTTCTTAATTTAGTTTTGGAAGGTTATATTTTTCTAGAAATTTGTCCATTTCAGTCAAGTTTTCATATTCTTGGCATATAGTTGTTCATAGTAATTTCTTAATAATCCTTTGTATTTCTGTGGTGTCGGTTTTAATCTTTCCTCTCATTTCTGGTTTCATTTATTTGGGTCCTCTCTATTCTGATCTTGGTTATTTCATTCCTTCTGCTCTCTGTGGGCTTTGTTTGCTGTTGTTCTTCCAGTTCTTGTAGATTTAGGGTTAGGCTGTCTATTTGAAATATTTCTGTCTTTTTTAGGTGGACCTGAATTGCTATGAACTTCCCTCTCAGGACTGCATTCACAATGTCCCATAAGTTTTGGGCTGTTTTGTGTTCATCGTCATTTGTTTACAGAATTATTTTTATTTCTTCCTTGATTTCATTATTAACCCATTCATTGTTTAATAGCATGCTATTCAATCTCCATGAGTTTGACTGTTTTTGAGTTTTTTCCTTGAGTTTGGTTTCTAGTTTCAGGCCCTTGTCATCCGAGAAAATGCTTAATATAATTTCAGTTTTCTTGTATTTGTTGAGGGTTGCTTTGTGTTCTATCATGTGGTCTATCTTTGAAAATGTTCCTTGTGCATTTGAAAGGAGTGCTTATTTTGCTTCATTGGGATGAAAGGTTCTATGTATATCCGTTAAGTCTATTTGATCTTGGGCTTTGTTCAGTGCCACAATTTCCTTGCTGATATTTTGCTTGGCAGATCTATCCATTGTTGACAATCAGGCATTAAAATCCCCTGGTTTAAGTGTGTTGCTGTCTATCTTTTTCTTCAAGTCCTCCTAGATTTTCATTACATATTTTGGTGCTTCTATGTTGGATGCATATATGTTTACAGTGTTTATGTTCTTGTTAGATTCTTCCCTTGAGTGTTATGAAGTATCCTTCTCAGTCTCTTTTTATGACCTTCTTTTGAAGTCTGTTTTGTCTGATATAAGTACTACTACCCCAGCTTCTTTTCCATGTCCATTCACTTGGAATTTTTTTTTCCATCCTTTCACTGTCAGTCTCTGTAAGTTTTTTGTTCTGAAGTGGGTATCTTCTAGGCAGCATATGTTTGGGTCATGTTTTCTTATCCATTCAGCTACCCTATGGGTTTTGATTGGAGCATTACATTTCCATTTAAGGTTACTATTTATAGATACTTATCCATTGCCATGTTTCCCCCTTTGTACTTGGAACACTGAGATATTTGAAGTAAGCCTTTTCTTAGTCTATACTGTGATACTGAAATTGAAGCTTAGTTGACTATATCTCACATAACTTTTAAAACAAGAGTGTCCATGTTAAAAAATAACAACAATAAAAATAAAATTTCTGTTGCTGGTGTGGCTCAGTGGATTGAACACCAACCTGTGAATAAGAGGGTTACCAGTTCGGTTCCCCGTCAGGGCACATGCCTGGGTTTCTGGGCAGGTCAGGTCCCCAGTAGGGGGGTACTGGAGAGGCAACCATACATTTATGTTTCTCACTCTCTCTTTAAAAATAAATGAATAAAATAAAAATAAATGAATAAATAAATATTTTTAAAGTTTTTAAAATAGAGAGTCCTACATGCTTTGTACAAGAATTAAGACAGTTGAACAGAAAATACAATGTTAAATTTTCTACCTTCATTCCTTTTCTAGCCCTACTTTTCAAAATTAACGTCTTTTATTTTTTTATTGTTGTTGCAGTACAGTTGTCTCCATTTACTCCCACCATTCCCCTACCCTAGGCATCATTTTTTCATATTTTTATATGTAGTATGTATTTAATATTTTAACACTGGGAGTTGAATGTATTATATTTATTGTTCTGTAACTTTTTATCTATGTGATATAGCATTGGCATTTTTCCATAAATTTTTATGTGGTATAAGCTTTATCATTTAAATAATGAAATAGCAAGCAAATTTTTGATGTTTTGTGATTTATACCCAATAGATAAATGAATAATTTTTGGTGGAATACATTATAGCTGTCAAGAACTTTAGATAGAAGTATGGACTTCAAGTGTAAATGTAGGAAGTTTTGCTATATGTTATTTATTACAGTGAGAAACATAATATCATAACTTCTAGATGTTAGTATACGAACATTATTTTATAGCTTCGAGAGGCTGTGTGAGGCTCATTTGACCAAATAAGTTTGCTAGTGTTTGTACAACAGTGGAGTATGTTTGCCCACCATAGGCAAAGTTTGTTTGTGGTCCCAGGCAATTTTTAGATAATATTGGAGAAATAGCTCCAGAGAAGTGACAGTCTTAAAACAATGTCTGTCTTTGGACTCTCTGCTTTAAAACACAAAATTCCAAGCCTGGATGTTTTAGTCCTGCCTGTCAATATTGGTGCCCCAAATCATTCCAAGAAGCTCATGAAGTCACTGGTACCCCCATAACTTTCCCTTTGGAATAGTATTGCCTAGATTTCTAATACTAAATAAATAACTTTTGCCATATCAGACATTATAGGAAGACTTAAGATGCCCATATTAAATTGCATACTTGATAAGCAAAAAGCTATTATCATAGCCCCACAAGCACTCAGGTTTGAGGTGGTATATGGAATAATATATAGTTGAGGAATGAAAATGATACCTCTAAATATTCATTAATGGGATATGTAGTCTCAACCTTCCTTTATTTTGTTCATAGGTACAACTTGGAATGAACAGGAAAAGCCTGAACTCTTTACAGAAGACTTTTGTAATGTATGCGGACTAGTGCTACAGTTTGAATCACAAAGGATATCACATTATGAGGTAGGTTAAAAAGAATGGGAGCAGGTTTTTAAATGTAGCAGGTAAACTTCCTATGTTATCTTTTTGGATTCTGTGAAGTAGGTGATATTATTTCCCTTTGATGGATAAGGAGACTGGCTCAGAGAGGGACCGTAACTTACTAGCTTAAGTTTGGGGAATTAGAGTTTAAACTCAGTCTTCTTTACTACAAAGATTGTCTTATTTTCTTCACACCATTTTATATCTCTTTGTATTCATCAAGCCACTACTATATCTTTCATGTCTTTGTAGTAAATGTAAGGAAAACTGTTAATGTGAATTAAGAGCTATTATAGAACTCCAGATTCTTCCTTTACACTAAGTGAAGGATATAAAAACAAAATGAACCAGTCTTGCACTTGACTTAGCCACATGTTTTTGGTACAGAAACATAGAATTCTAGAGGTAGAAGTTTTATGTTCTTACTTTTTTGGGGTTATTTTATTTATTTTTTATTTTTTCAATTACACCCCCCTACTACTACTACTTCCCCCAACCCCAGCCAAATCCCCCTCTTTTGGGTTATTGATTAAAGAGCTGAGACCCAAAGAGATAGTGATTCTCCATTGTCACGACTAAACTTAAAAATTATTTCTTGTGATTTCATATCCAGTGTTTTTTCATTTGCTTTTGCATCCCATTTCTATATCATATGATGAGCTATTGGATTTTTTTTTTTCATATCTGGTATCTGGGTTACTAAAAGTACTATGTACATTTTTTAAAAATAAATAGAATGCGAGCTATAGTTTTTAAAACACCTTATCTCATTTTGCTAATTGCAAATCTTATTAGCAACTATATTTAAGTCCTTATCTTCATTGGGATTCAATTATATAATTACAGATAGGTAAATTATGTTGGCTGTAGATTGAAAGGATTTAGGATCAAGACTCCACCATTGTTGTAGAACTCTGAGCAAGTCACTTTACCTCTCTGAGCATGTTTCTTGAACCTGTAAAATGGGGGTGGTGAAAACTTTCTTACTATACTTGTGAAAATTAAATGAAATCCAATATGTGAGTTTGTCTAGCTCATCCTCAGATTCCATAGCTCTAAGATTTAGAGTTAGTAAAGAGTGACATACAATCCAGGGGTTCTATAATAATTGCAGTTGGAACCATTTGAATTTAAATTTTAAAAATAAGTTTTTATGGATTTATGCAATACTACTCAGTTGACAAAATGTACGAAATATAAGAAAGTAAAAATCAATCATAATTCTATCATTTGTATTATTTAACTTCTCTTTTGCTTATATGATTCCAGTATACTTTCTGAAAACACACGTACATTTTTGTAAAAGAGAATTGTATATGTTGTTTTGTACTTGTTTTTCATTTAAGAGCATATTTTGGACACTTTATCCTAGCATTACATCTTTTTTCTTCTTTTATAATATTTTAATGTCTATAAAGCAGTCTATTACGTAATGTAGCATATTTTTTATTTAAATTTCAGTGCCACCTGTAGTTTGGTGTTTAAGCTTGTTAAGTTGTCAAATCAAAACTGCATGACTTTCCATGAATTCTGAAATGGTAATTTTTTTCTCTTTTAGTATAGACTATCGCAGTATAGTGTATAGTGTATATGTAAAAAAACAGTTCTGCAGGAGTTTTGAATTTTAATGAGGTTTTATTTATACATGTTTAAGAAACCATTCTCTGTAGTTTTATCATATAGATATCTCATATTTTCTTCTAATACACTTGAAATTTTATTTTTTGTGTTAAAGCATTTAATCTATCTGGTATTGATTTTCACATATGGAGAATGCTAACAACATTTTACAAATACAGATAGCCTGGTGTCCCAGCACAATTCATTTGACTATCTATTCTTGCCTCACTGATTTGTAGTGACACCTCTATCATGTACTAATTTTCATATATATATAATATATATGAGTGTGTGTTTTGAGTCTATTCTGTTTTTGTATTTCTCTGTTTGCCTTTGTCTACAATCATTTCAGGTTATTATTGTAGATTTAAAATAAGTCATGATATCCAGTAGGGAAATTTTATATGATAAAAATAGCATCATGAAAGTTAAAATACAAACCACATATTTAGTCATATTTATAACTCATATAACTAACAAAGGATTAGGGTCTAGAATATATGTGTATAAAGGACTTGTACATCAATTAGAATAAGAAACTCAATAGAAAAATGGAAAAGTAATATAAACAGGATATAGATGAGATATCCAACTTCACTAATAATCATACATGATATGAAAGTTAAAGTGATAATGAGCTACCTTATCAAAACCATAATGCTGGCAAAAATTAATATCTAATAGTACTTAACACTTCGGGAGTATATAGGAAGACAGAAACACTATATACACTGCATTTGGAGTTGTGTTCTGCTTCAACATATTTGGAGAGAAATTTTATAATATTTATTCAAACTTGAAAAATCCTTATACCTTGTAAACTAAGAATTTCTTCTCTAGGTATCTACTTTGAAAGAACTCTTTGACATGTATAGTAGGAAATAAGTGTATATATGTTCAGTACAGAAATGCTTACAATAGCAAAATAAATAAAAACATAACTGCTTTCAATGGCATATGTAGTGGAATATTATGCAGCATGTAACAAATGAACTACAGCTATATGCATCAATATGAGTAAATATTAGAACTGTAATACTAAGTTTATAAACAGCAAGTTGAAAAAAGTATGAACAGAATTATTCCATATTCATAAAGATTTTTAAATGACAATAGTATATAAAACTGTTTATGGGTACATGCATATGTAGTAAAAGAATAAAAGCATGAAAGGAAATTATACAGACCAACTTTAAGATAATGGATACCTATGGTGAGAGAGCAAGGATAAAGGGATTATGGGCATGAGGAGATAAGACTGTATATGTAAAATTTTACCTCTTTTAAAAAGGAGATCTGGCCCTGGCTGGCGTAGCTCAGTGGATTGAAGGCGGGCTGTGAACCAAAGCATCGCAGGTTCAATTCCCAGTCAGGGCACACGCCTGGGTTGCAGGCCACAGCCCCCAGCAACCGCACATTGATGTTTCTCACTCTTTCTCCCTCCCTTCCCTTTCTAAAAATAAATAAATAAAATCTTTTTTAAAAAAGGAGATCTGAAAGAAACATAGCAAAATGTTAAAACTGGATAGTGGGTATGGGATTCAGCTATATTATTTCTTGTGGTTTTCTATACGATGAATATATTTTATAATTTAAAATTCTATAGAGAGAGTGATTGACTCACAGTATATGCTCAGGAATGTTAGTTTCCCTTTTACCTACACGAACATTTTTGTGGTTCTTATGTATTTTGTTATATGTTTGTTCAGAGATTTTTCTAACGTGCTTAACCTAGAAGGGTTAATCGGGTTAATCTACTTACAAAAAGAGAATTTAAGAGATAGGCAGTTCAGGGCTGGTACTACAGCTCCATGGCATCATTAGGGACCCAGGCATTTTCTATATTTCTGCTCCTATAAATTAGTTTCTGTCTTCAAGATCTCCCATAGACCCAGATGACTGTTGGAACTCTGACTTTTACATCTCAATTCCAGAAGTAGGAGGAAAGATTAGAAAAAGGGCTGATTGCCCACTCTGTTAAGGAGACTTCCAAGAAGTTCCACCCAAAACTTACTGGCCAGAATCTAGTCACATGGTTCTATCTTGCTGAAAAGGAGGCTGGAACATACAGTGGGGTTTTTTTTTAAGATTTTATTTATTTATTTTTATAGAGGGAACGGAGGGAGACACAGAGAGAGAGAGAAACATCAATGTGCGGTTGCTGGGGGCCGTGGCCTGCAACCCAGGCATGTGCCCTGACTGGGAATCGAACCTGCGATGCTTTGGTTCGCAGCCCGCTCTCAATCCACTGAGCTACGCCAGCGAGGCCTGAACATGCAATTTTTAAACTGGTTATATTGATTAAGATATGTAACTAAGGAAGAGGAAGAAAATTGATATTAGACAAGAACTAGGAGTCCCTGTCAAAAATAAGATCCTAAATGTTACTGGCCTCTAAATTATAGCATTATTTTCACTTTCACTGAGATTTAGAGATTTGAAGTTCTTTCATAAACTTGGTGTGCACCAAATATATTACAAGTCACTAATGCCCTCAAATTCAAAGAGGTCTAAATTTGAGGTGCCTCTGTTAATGAATAAACAAAGTCATATTATATCTTTTTTCAGAGTGAAAAACATGCTCAAAATGTTAGGTTTTATTTTCAAATGTATGGAGAACAAAATGAAGTGCCTAGTAAAAAAATGAAGATGGATGTTAGAAATTTTCAGGTGAGTATCTTATGTTGATGTTGTAATTCTAAATTTTGAGTTACTGTATCTTTCTAACAAGATTGTCCTTATTTCAGGTGCATAAGAGTGAAGCAGTGGACCGAAACAAATTTTGTGATCTTTGCAATATGATTTTTAGTTCTCCAGTTGTTGCTCAGTCTCACTATGTGGGGAAAGTCCATGCTAAAAAATTGAAGCAGTTAATGGAGGAACATGATCAGGTCTCTCCATCAGGATTTCAGCCAGATATGGGTAAGATTATGTTTATTTCTTTAGCTTCAGTACAGGGTTTCTCTATCATTTTCCCTAACTCTGTCATCCATTTTTTCTCAGATACTTAAACTCTGAGAAAATCTATTGATTTATACTGATTCTTCTTCTTCTTCTGCCCAGTTAATCTCTTTCTGTGCTCTTTTCATTTATTGTGGAGATTATAATTGTTAGCTGAATTTTAAGAAATGTTTTGACTTGTCCTTTTCAGCTTATTAAATCCAAATAAAAGCAAGTGATTCTCTATGTTGCTATAAAGAATAAACAATAACCAGCCTGGGCTCTTTGGTTTCTAATCAATCCATAGCTCCTTACTTCTTCCCTTTAGCATCTATCTCATTCTTGTTTTGCCGTAGTACTTTCCAGAACATTATGTTATATGTGGGTTCAGACCCCATAATATAGTTATGATGCTGCATTTCCTGGCTATAACTGTAGGCAAAAAAGTAAGTTATGGAATCTCCTTTTACTCTTATTGCTCATTTCTTTCTCCTATGAATATAAAGAAAAAGTATGTCTCTGTCTGGTGTAGCTCAGTGGATTAAGCACAGGCCTATGAACCAAAGGGTCACTGGTTTGATTCCCAGTCAGGACACATGCCAGGGTTGCAGGCCAGGTCCCCTGTGCGGGGCGCATGAGAGGCAACCACACTTTGATGTTTCTTTCCCTCTCTTTCTCCTTCCTTTCCCCTCTAAAATAAATAAATAAAATCTTTTAAAAATCATTATATAAAAAAGAAAAAGTATGGCAGCATTATCAGTCGGTAGTTATTGAATACTTATTTTATGCTAGATCCTAAAGATACAGTGAACTATAAAGCATTGCCTCTTTCCTCCTTCCAGTGATGTTGGACCAGAAGTACATGAGAGATTTGAACTAAAGATCTCACTTCTGGCCTGAGGTGGCAGAGTATACCATGGAAAACCTAACATGTACTTTGAAAAATTTGTATGCTAGCACAAAAATAAGATAACTAATCTCTGGAATAAATTTACCACATTTTTGCTAGCCTCAGCAATTAAGGAATATAGCATGCCTGGCATGGAAATTTCACCAACATTAATTTCCAACTGGTAGTATAGGCCTCATCCAGTATTAAAACATATTGTCTTAATAAATGAAACCAGAATTATTATAAAATTTATTCTAGTCTCTCTAATTTTTATATTTTTGTTTTTCTGCCTATCAGTCTAAAAAGGGTCAGAATCAGTGTGTCCTACAAAAGAAAGTATCTTGTAAAGCCTTATCTTCAGCCACTTAAATACATCAATTTGAGCTCAGAGAGGAGACTAAATGAAGGAGCTCTGAAATAACTGTAATTGTGAAATATAATTTCATAGACTGAAACAACTGCATACACTTTATTTTGATACAGACAATAAATCTGGACTACACAGATGACTTACTGTGCTGCTCAAGTACAGCAACTTAGTCTTTGGTACCATCTGTTTTACTCTCAGTAATTTCAAGAACCATCCTAAGACAGCTCTCATGCCTTGGTTGATTTTTCCAATTAATATAATTAGTGAATTCCTGATGCCAAACATTCCTTCCTGTATCTTTGTTGGAGAAACTTGGGGACAGATATTTATTCAAATTTCCTTTCTCACGGAAGGCAGTTCTTTTTAACCTGAGTTCCTTTATCTTACAGCTGTGTGGAAAAAGTCCAAAGATAGTAGGTTTTAAAGGAATTCTAAATTTCCCTAATATTTTATAATCAGTGTGGCTCTAATAGCTGAACACATGTTGATCACTTCTCATTATGACTATTTCAGCAGGTGTGCCTATTACTACTGCAGAGTCAACTTTTCTGAAGCCCCTTGCAGTCAAGCCTCCTCCAGGTGGGATTAAAGACAAGACTATGCCTTCCTCTTCCAGCTCTGCTTTGGATCTGAATAATCCAACCAAGTATTGCAAGCTCTGCCCTGCTTCCTTTAATAGTCCATTAATGGCCCAACAACATTATGTTGGAAAAAAACACAAAAGAAATGAAGCTAAAAAGAAGTTTGTAGACAACATAAGAGAGAAACCTCTTCTAGCAAAATCAGATGCAAATGGTAAACAGTAAAATATCGCAAAACTCTTTCATAAGAAATTTATATTTTAAAACACATACTGACTGATATACCTACAATTTTACTATTATTGATTAGGATGTTGTTAGTACTCATGGGATCATAGAATTTTTAGGTAAGTAAAGACTTAGAGTAAGGACTTAGTTATGTCTGTTGTTTTTTAGAGCATGAGAACCAGAAAGCTTTAGATCACCCTTATTAATTACAGAATCAAATATAGGTATTTCCATGGCTCCTTGTTATATCATACATATATATAAGGAAATGTTTTTAAGTTAGTATTGGGTGCTTATACCATTCATTCACTAAGTATGGGTTAAGTGTCTCCTGGGTGATAGCGCAGTCATTCTTGGGAATACAAATGAAAATGGATATACCATTTTCCCAGAGCAAGTGTATAACCTACTTGGGTTATTAATACTTCATTGCATGAGGCTACAGACATGGATTTCTGTGTACATATTTATGGTAACCAGAGGAATAAAACATCATGGTTCAAAAAAGTCTTCTTAGAGGAAATATATGATTTAGGCTGTTAAGAGTGGGAAGAGAGGATGAACAAAGGTGCTAAGATGGAGTGACAAGAATTCAGGCACAGTAAAGATTCTAATCCTAATCCAAGTGATCCACTTACTCTTCTAACCATATTTTTTTTTTCATTTTCCCCCACAGGTACCTTCTCACTCATAGTGTATTTTATTCCCTTTTCATAGTCTTCCTTTCACCTACTTCTTCCCCTTCACTCACTGTTATTTTTTAATTCTTTCCTTACTGGACTTTTTCTGCTTCATGTGAAAATGTTCATTACTTCCTTCTTGAAGCTCTATTCTTTGTCATATGTAACTCCTTATGCTCTGGTTCTTCTCCTGTGATCCTATGTCTTATCTTTGTTCTTTGAAGGCTCTTCTTAAAATTACCATATTTTCAGACCATAAGACGCACCTAGGTTTTAGAGGAGGAAAATAGGGGAAAAAATTTGAAGCAAAAAATGTGGTAAAATATTTAATAACGTAAATAACATAATATCTCACCAATATAAATGTAAACAGAACTCAACAGCAGCGTTAACAACCTTTATTCCTCCCACACTGGGGGGGGGGTGTCTTATAGTCGGAAAAATATGGTAATTATCTAAATATAGATAGTCCCGTGGTTCTATTCTTGATCTTACTATACAAATGTGATCTAATCTACCCCCTTATTTCATCTCTCATGTGTATGCTTATGACCTTTCTGTGTAGCTTTAGACTCATATATCTATCCAAATGGCAGCTGTTACCTCCCCTGGATACCTCATAGCTATTTCAAATCCATACAGTCGTTCAAAGTAGAAACCTGAAGTTAACCATGAATTCTCCAAAATCACCTTCTTCACTTTTTGTATCTAATGAAACACCAAGCTATGACTGTTTTATCTCCAAAATATTACTTTTACCGTATCTACCAGCCTATTCTTCTCACACTAGTTCAGCCCCTCAACATCTTTCCTAGAGCCTTACTACTCAAAGTATGATTTGTGGCCAACATCATTGGCATCATTTGATAGCTTACTAGAAAAAAGTATTTCAGGCCTCCCTGCAGACCTACTGAATCAAAATATACATTTTAACAAGACCTCCTAGGTGATTTGTACTCAATAGATATTGAGAAGCATTGTTCTACAGTATTGCCGCAATCTCCTAACTGCTCTCTCTGCCATCAGTTTTGTCTCTACAAATCTGCCCTCAATTAAACCACTAGAATGTTTCACCTAAAGTGCACATCTTTCCATATCATTACCCTCCCTTCTTTAAAAATCTTAATTGTTTTTCTGTTTTCTAAGGATAAAATTTAAGTTTGATAGCTCTTTACCACCTTGTCCCTGCCTACCTTCTCCAGACTTATCCTCTGCTACTTCCTGCCGTGATTTACATGGGTTAGAACCTACAAACTCTTTATGGTTTCCAGAAATAATTATGCTAGTTCTTATTTCTGTGTCCTTGTTCATGTTGCCATGTTGCCTGGAACACCTCCATGTCCCTCTTGGCGAATTTCTACTCATTCTTTAACATGCTACTTCCTTGGAAGCCTTTTCACTTGCATCAGACGTGTCTTCTGTGCTTTCTACTTCTTTCCCTTCACTCACTGTTATTTTTTAATTCTTTCCTTACTGGACTTCTTCTGCTTCATGTGAAAATGTTCATTACTTCCTTCTTCTTGAAGCTCTATTCTTTGTCATATGTAACTCCTTATGCTCTGGTTCTTCTCCTGTGATCCTATGTCTTATCTTTGTTCTTTGAAGGCTCTTCTTAAAATTACCATATTTTCAGACCATAAGACACACCTAGGTTTTAGAGGAGGAAAATAGGGGAAAAAATTGAAGCAAAAAATGTGGTAAAATATTTAATAACATAAATAACATAATATTTCACCAATGTAAATGTAAACAGAACTCAACAGCAGCGTTAACAACCTTTATTCCTCCCAAACTGGGGGGGGGGGGGTCTTATAGTCAGAAAAATATGGTAATTATGGTAAAAATATGGTAACCTGCATTTCTAAGTATCTCTCCATGTATCTTTGTCTCCCATTATAATGTAAGGACTTTGAGGGAAGAGACTTCACTTAACTCCTCTATTTCCAGTGCTAGAGATAGAAACTGGCAAGAGTATACCTATCCCAATAGAGATCAGTCTAATATATGAACCAGTGAGGTATTAACTTTTATATATTGAGTGCTAACTATGTGATTGTACTTCTTAAGTTTCCTGCTTAATG
This sequence comes from Tonatia bakeri, assembly GCA_004024845.1. Classification (NCBI taxonomy): domain Eukaryota; kingdom Metazoa; phylum Chordata; class Mammalia; order Chiroptera; family Phyllostomidae; genus Tonatia; species Tonatia bakeri. Next base: position 96,449 of record PVIA01003630.1, on the reverse strand, counting down.
TGATTCAACATATCCCCAAAAGTTATGCAGAGATATGAATTTTTATCCAGGATTTTTAAAAATGTTGGTTTAGGCAAGAGTAGAAATAGAAATCACAGGGTTTCTGAAGGTAGTAGATGTTTGAAGAAATGATGAACTTCCACTTGGTAGAGGGTTTTTTTTTTATTGTTTGGCTTAGGGTATCTGAAATAAGTGGCTTCTAGTTTAGTAGCATTAGGTAAAATTGAAACAGAGTCAGCTATGAGAAGTGTTTGCACTCTAAAGGGAGGATCATGTTAGTAATCTGAAGTTTCAGGGTTATTAGAATAAGAGAAAGAGGATTTGGGTGATCTTTTCATCTGGCTGGGGAGAGGATGCTGATCGTCAGCATAATTTAATCCATTCAGTAAAGTCATTTTACATGAAGCTCTGAAGCTAGAGCTCAAAAAGAGATGGTCAGCCTTGCCTTGACATTCCATTTTTGAGAACAGTAACTGTTTGGAGATTAAAAATAGCTGGAGAATTTAAATTAGCCAATGAGAATTTCAAAGAATGGTAACATCAGAAGCCCATATTACAAGTGAGCAAGTGGTAAGACAAAAACCTTTTAACATGTGCCATCTTAACTATTTCACTCTCCAGCCATGTTCTCCCTTCTTCCTGTCTCTGCCTTCTTTTCCATCTGCTATTGTTTATGTTGTTACTGTATCTAATCTCTTTCTCTCTTTCTTCTTCATTCTCACTGTTCCCTCCTGTCCCTCATCCAGCCCAGATCTTATTAGCACAGGAATGGCTACCATAACGATATGGAACTAAAGTATGTATGTATTGTTTATTGTATTTGTTTTGTTTACCTTACTAATCTCTAGGCCCATTATTACACTTAGATGTCTCATCTTCACCTATAACTCAACATCTAAAATTGAATTAATAATGTCCTCTAAAACCAACTTGAATTTCCCAAGTTTTCTGTCTTTGCTAGTAGTACCCCTATTTGTCACCTACACTAGAACCTTTGAGAGCATTTTTTACTTCATAATTCCCTATATCCTTGTCCATCAGGCAGTGTTACCAAATTTTCTTAGAACTATTTCTCCACCCTGTACCCTTCCATTACATTTCCACTACAATCATCTCACACTTCAGTGCTGTAACAACCTTCTGAAAGGCTTATACCTCATTGTTATTCTCATTCTCTAGTAGTAAGATTTCAAACCTGGATCAGTTGCACAGTCCATCTTTTCTACTTTTATATTTAGGATACTGAGTGATGTTATAGAAAATTGTGTAGGGTAAATTGGGTACCTCTGCAGAGTGTTGGTATCCAACCTGCATGGACTTTTGGTCCCACTTAATCCTTTCATTTTTCTCTCAGCAGTGATTTTTATGTCTACACCACTCTCTAAGATACCCTTCCACAGTTCTATTCTCCCCCTCTTCACACCTGTAAGGCAAGCTTATTCCTTATTTCACCAAGAAAAAAAAATGGCCATTAAATATGGATTACCAAGTCTCTTGCCTCAACCAAATTATCTCTTCACCATGAGATCTCTTTTAACTGCTACACTTTACCCTTCCCTTCTTAGCCAAGTCTTTGTTGTTGTTTTTTTTTTTCAAATACATATATATTCAGTTACTCCTCAACTCACTGCCATTTGTTGACATACATTTCCCTAGTTCTCTACAACACTATTCCACCGCTCCACTGAAACTATTCCTTACAGGGTCATGGTGACATCTAAATTCCTAAATCCAATGTACAGCTTTACTCCATTTACTAATCATTCCTCTTTTAAAATCTCTGCTTTTTTAGCTCCTTTGACATCACTCTTTCCTGTTCATTCTTATAACTCTGTCCTTTATTTTGTGGCCTTTACATGGCCCCCCTCTTTCTCTATCATCTTAGTTTAAAGAGTGGTACTTTTCAGGGTTTTATCGTTATGTTGCTATTCTAATGCCCACCCATCCACTGTCCTCAGAAGATCTCATCCACTCTGATTATTTTAACTACTCCCATGCTCTGATTTCTCCAAAATCACTCTAACTTATCTTCTACCTTTCAAACTCCTATATATAACTGCCTGTTGGACACATTTACATGGAAATATAACAGACTTCTCCGATTCTGTGTATCCAAACTCAAACTCACCATTGCTTATTCTCCCACCTCCTAATATTTCAGGAGAATGTCTAACATTTCCTTCTGACATTCCAATTTTAGTTAACAAGATCACCACCCACTCAGGTGCCAAACTAAGATGCTGAGAGTTATTTTAGACTCCTCAATACTTCTCCTTTCCCCTTATCTCCCACATTCACTTAGTCACTAATTTTTCCAGTTCTGATGCTAAATACTTAAATATTTCACTAATCTCCCTGTTCTTCTCTGCCCCTGCTGTGTGACCTTTCTAGCCCATTCCAGTCTCTTTCCTGGTCTAGTATATAACTATGGTCTCCTTATTTCCAGGCTTGCTCCTGTCAGACTCATCCTTCATACTGTAGCTAGAGGAGTGATTTCTCTAAAACACACAGTTGACCATGTCACTTAATGCTTAAATCGCTTCGAGGTTCCCAATGCACAAAATAAAAAGTCTAGGTTCTTTATCATAACTTACAAATCTCTCTTTAATCTGACACCCTTTTGCCTCTCCCATCTCACCCCCTTATATTTAATTCTACAACAATTCCAAATTATTAAGAAGTTCCTTCAACCATGGCTGGTGTAGCTCAGTGGATTAGATGCCGGCCTGCAAACCAAAGGTTCACCAGTCCAATTTCCAGTCAGGGCAGATGTCTGGGTTGTGGACCAGATCTCCAGTAGGGGGCACACTAGAGGCAACCACACACTGATGTTTCTCTCCCTCCCTTTCTCCTTTCTTTCCTTTCTCTCTAAAAATAAATAAATAAAATATATTTTTAAAAAAAGTTCTTTCACATACTTCTGTGCTTTTTTTTTTCTTTTTTAAATTAAATTTATTGGGTTAACATTGGTTCCAAGTGTACATCTATGATACATTATCTGGGTATTGCATTGTGTTTCCACCACCCAAATTCAAATATCCTTCTGTCACCATTTATATGACACTCTTTACCCTTTATTTCCCCCCTCCCCTCTGTCCTCTGATAACAATGCTACTGTTGTCTGTGTCTATGAGTTTTTGTTTATTTGCCTTGTCTGTTCATTTGATGCTTTCAGTTTTATGTCTCACATACGAGTGAAATCAGGGTTTTTTACTTTTTCTGTTTGATTTATTTTGCTTAGCATGATATTCTCAAGATCCAACCATGTTGTCGCAAATGGCAGTATTTCATCTTTTCTTATGGCTGCGTAATTTTCCATTGTGTACATATATATGCCACATCTGCTTTTTTTAATGCTATTTACTCTGCCTTAACTCTTTTCATCAACTCTTTTCATCAAGTTAACAACTTTTTTCTTCCTTCCAAGTTTAACTAAGGAAGCATTTCTTCCAGTATTCCTCTTCAGATCCCTGTAATGTTCTCACTGACTCTGATTCTTTGAGCCCTCATACATGTTAGCACACTTCTCTTACCTTTTACCAAATGAGATTGAAATCCTCTGTTCACATATCTTTATGACTTGGATTTGTGAACAACCTGCCCATTTTATTCATCTCGTACCCTTAGGATCTAGCATGTTGCTTGGTGCCACATTGGTCCTCAGTGTTTATTGAACAGATTATTTGAATTCAACACATCATGCCCATTTCTGTCTCTGCCATACCTGATACTGCTTTCATCTTCTGGAATGCCCATATCTGTTTTCCTTATAGTTCAAAAACTTGTCCTCCAAGATATATCATGACTTTCTCACTGCTCTAGCTCTTGGTATTATTCCCTTCCTCTGATTTCTTATGGACTTTATTGTTCACTGACAATTGCATTAACTATAGCTCCTTAATTAAAATAGCCTCCTTGAAACATAGGATTATATTTTATTCTGCAATATTCTTCTCAGTGCTTCGTATGGTAATGACTATAGTTTTCCTCAATTCATATTTGCTAATTGTTTATTGAGAGCAATGTCTTGTAAAGGGGTAAACATAAATCAAGAGGGATATTTGAAGTTACTTGCCTGGTTGCACCTCAGATTCTACAGGTATAAAATGAAAATAAGGCTTCTTCATAGCATTGAAAAAGGATGAAATAAAGCAGTATATACAATGTCCATCACAGAACAGGTCCTCAACAAATATTAGCTTTAAAAAAATGTTTTGTTTTCCTATTATAAGATTAAAAAACAGGTAAATTAGACACATTTTATTTTTTTCATAAACCTCATCCCATATTAATTGTATTTTGCTTACACATTTCTCTCAATTGATTTTTCTTGGTTTAAGACATTGGACCTATGGTTTTCATCCTTGACTACATATTAGAATAATACAGGGAGCTTTTACAAATACCAGTGCTCAGGCCATCTCTCAAATAATTAAATTAGAATCCCTGGGACCTACACATTAGTATTTTATTTTCTCTTTATTAACTACCCAAATGATTGAAGTATAGAGCCAAGATTGAGAACCACAATGTTAGACTATAAAGACAAACAGCACTTCCCATATCTGTGCTTTGAAAACAAACACCTTAATCGAGGGAGTTACAAGATTGAGCTGTGATTGGGAGAAATGTGGGACCCACAAGTGGTTATGGAAGATTCTGAAAGGCACAAGATGCAAAGAAATTTGATTTATGGGGTGAAGTCAAAAACAAGGAATCCTAGCAAGGCTGAGGGCAACAAAGCTGGATGGGCCCAAGTGGCAGATTCAAATGGCAGGCGGGGGGAGAGTTGAGAGTGTAAGAAACATATGATTGAAAAAAGAAACATATGCAGGCAGGTGCCAGGAGTATTAGACCAGGAATTTTGATATTGGGACCAATAAATAGGCTTTAAATCTTCACAGAAAGGGTTTACACCATTTTTATATATTATTTTCTGAGATGTCAATAGTTTAGAAAAAGATAAAGTGTGTGAAAAACATAGTGGCTAAGTCAATAGTAATGAGACCACATTTTCAGAACTGCCTCTGGATATTTCATGTGTGACCTGCAGCTTCTCTAAACTCTTGTATTACCTATAATAATATAGGTAATCTTCTGATGTAATTTTTAAGAAACAATGGAAGAACATTATATACCATATACTTTATAACTCTAAACAGATATATAAAACCTCTGAAATATGAGTTCATGATTATAGTGAATATCTTTGGCTTGATAATCTAGGGCAGTGATTCTCAACAATGGTTGCACAGAAAAACGGTTTAGAATGCTTTCAAACAGTCAGAAAGCCTGGGTCCACTCTTCTGATTTAATGGATCTGATGTGGACTGCAACATGAAAAGTATTAAAGTTCTCCATGTGGTTCTAATGTGTAGCTAACATTTGGAAACACTAATTTAGAGGAAACTGAGATTTTTGCTTATCTTGCATATCTTAGATGCCCTCAAAGTGTATGGTTATTGACAAAGCAAATCTGAGCCTTAATTTTCAACCTGTTAAATAGATATAGTAATAATTTCCTGTAAAATGTTGTGAACATGTAGAGTCCCGAATTTAGTCCTTTGCTTTGCAAGAAGTCCAGAATCTGCCCTGGCTGGTGTGGCTAGGTGGATTGAGTGCAGGCCTATGAACCAAGGTGTTGCCTGTTCGATTCCCAGTCAGGGCACATGTCTGAGTTGTGGGCCAGGTCCCCAGTAAGGAGCGCGTGAGAGGCAGCCACACATAGATGTTTCTCTCCTTCTCTTCCCCTCTCTCTGAAAATAAATAAATAAAATCTTTAAAAAATTATTTTAAAAATCAAATCCAGAATCCTCAGAGTTGATCACTTTCAAATTAGGGACTCACCAAACCACAGACAGACTTGGGAGATGCTGACAAGTAACTGAGAACTGGAAAGTATTCCCTTGGTGCATTTCTCACACATTTACTGATAATCATAACCAAGGGTATCATTAAAATCCAAATTCCCTGCCCCTGAGGCAGCCAATCATGTTCTCCAGGGCAAGGGCCCAGAGATCTGTATTTTAAACTAACACTCCAGGTGATTCTTATCAGAGAAGTCTGGGAAACATTGCAGCTTAAGTTAACACACTGTCATTCTGGTATTGATTTACAGTATAACATATATATGTATATAAATGGGACATATATAAATGGTGGAGCAAAAGCAGGTTTAGAGTTTGTGTGGAATACAAGAATAAAGTCTGTGTTTCATGTACTAATAACTGTAAAACTATTTTTGCCCCACTTTGTATATATTTCCAGTTCTCGGGGTTTAAAAAAATACCCAGGGTATCCTCTTTTTGGTATCAAAGAATATGGGAAACCAAATTATAATCAGAAAGTGACTGTGTGAGCACAGGATCAAAGCACTGTGAGAGAGAATAGTTTTGAGGAACTATTCATTCAAACTTAGGCATAACCTGCTGAGCTCTTCTGGGCCCACTATAGAGTAAGTGTACGCCAGGAGTGCATAGAGTTTTCATGTTCTTCAAAGTCAGCATCTCTTTCCCCTTGACAGTAGTTTCCTGTTTCCGTGAACAATCTTTGCTTGGGAAAGGTCAATAACACTTTGTAATGATTATCTGTGCATCCTTTAAACAATTGAGTCGTTGCTTGCTTTCAAAGATGATCTTTCTTGATCCTAAAATCTCTGCAGCCACCAATTTATTACCTCCTTTTTTAGGGTATTTATTTATTTGCTTCTTCTGACCAAAGAGAAGTGGAAAGATGATGAGATTAAGTAAATAAAAATTAATTTGTCCTGTTTCCAATTCTACCTAGGAAGCAGAATGTAGCTAATATACCTATTCTGTAGCTCTTGGCTCTTTCAAAGTGGTAAATAGTTGTTTTAGAATTTTGCTTTCAGCTTTCGTCCTGATAGTAGATCTCGTTAAAGCTCTCTCCTTTCTAAAATCTGTCTGTGGAAATGACTTTTGGTAAACTAATGTACTACATGATTTCAGATAACAGTGTGAAAATTTGCTTTTGTCTTTAATCTTTTGGGATATTTAAGGTTTTGATTGAGTGTAAAGAGAACTAGGATCAAACAAAAAGAGGTTGGTTGAGGGGTTTAGAGGCAAAGGTTTGTTCATTGGGCATGCTAAATTTAAAGTGCTTGCCGTATTCCCACTTAGAAAAAATAAGTAGGCAGATAGCAGATTTTTAGGAAAAAAAAGCCAAGGCTAGAGAAGCAGTGTGGTATCATGTAAAGAATTCTGGGCTTTAAATTAAGATACATGGGCTCTGAGAGGATATCTCTATTACTATCTCTGTGACTTTGATAAAGTCACTTGACCTCTCTGGGCCTTATCTTTAAATTGGGAAAGTGCAAGTAGATGATATCTAGTAAATTTCTGTCCAACTGTGTGATTCTAAGTATATACATACTAACCTTTTTAATTTTAACTCTGTTTTTTCAGCATTTAGTACAAGAACCTATGTTTGTCATATTTGCAATATCACGTTTACATCATTAGAAATGTTCCGGTCCCATATGCAAGGAAATGAACATCAAATTAAGTAAGTATTTTTTTTGCCAAAATGCACCTGTGATACCAAAGACCAGGGCTTCTGTCAAGTACTCTTCTGTCAAGTACTCTTGCATGTATTTTACAAATTTTCTAGGCAATAATTTCCCTATGAATTAATCCTGTGTATGGTTTGTGGTATTTGTAACACATTACATGCTGGTATCCCCCAGTAAGTTCTCTAATCATGATAGCATACTGGCAGAGCTGGTTAACTGGCACTCTTCCTTACCAGACAGCATTGTCCTCCTCTAGAGAAATTGTTAAAGGCTCATTCTCTGGCTAACACATTCAAATAATCCCTGGTAGGTTGTATTAATTTCAGGGACTCGGTGATCTGGTCATCATCCTTCCACTGACGTATAGTGGTTAATAACAAAGGTCTTGCTGTAAGACCTGGATTGGATTACCAGATGATGTGTTTCTGTATCGAGTATATAACTTTGGACAGCCCTGATATAAAGTGGTTGTAATGAAATATAAAAATAAGTGTAAGGTGCCTGGCCTGGAACATAGTAGGAGCTCAATAAATATTTATTCCATTCTATTATTTTAAGAAGGGGAGGATCGAGTGGACAATTGGGATAAGTCAAGTAGCATGACAGAGGGTCACTTAGATATTGTATATTAGTTTGTTGCTTTTAAAGTCAAAGCATAGTATTACATGATTTTATTCTAGTAGAAAAGATTTATACTATAGTGTCTGAACACTCAGGAACTAAATTGTCTGACTCACCAAATTAACCTTCATTTAGTCTTCTAAAAAAATCTCAGTGTTCCAGAATAAATAGCCACCACATTTAAAAAATCTATTCATGGAACTGAGTCACAAAAACTTTTAAAACAGCATGACATTCAGATGAGACTATCTTTAGGACATTAAATATTATTGGTCCTTTCCCACACATCCCAACTTGCCTAACATTTTAAGTACTATAATAATATCAGATATGTCTGCTTCTCTGTACACAAAAGAAGGCCTGAAAAAGTTTTTATGTGTAAAATATTGTGAGGTACCTGGGAGGTATCTGACTATCCTTGCTGTTTCTTTTTGGCATAACAAGTCATGATTTATAGCTTTTAGATTGAGGTAGGTTTTTGAATTTTGGTTTGAATTTTTGGTATTTTAGACTACTGTTTTTGAAAGCAAAGAAAATATTCAGCTAAAATAATCCAGTAATGACAACTTTCTATGGTCTTCTTTGCAGAGAATCCATTATTATTAATCTAGTGAAGAATTCAAAGAAGACACAAGATGAAAGTGAAGATTACATCAAGGTGCAGAAATTCAGAGAACCAAAGCCCAAGACTTGTTTCAGAAAGGTGGAAGAGAGTTCTTTGGAAACCCGTGGGTACAGAAAAGTTGTTGATTCCCGATCCAGACGTAGAATGTATGAACAAAGACACCCACGTGAGACTTTCCGGACATACCCAGAATCATATAAAATTTCACAAACAGTCAAAAATCAGTTACCTCATTACTTACCTGCTTATTCAAAGAAGACATACGACTCTTTCCAAGATGAACTGGAAGATTACATCAGAGTGCAGAAAGCCAGAGGACTACATCCAAAGACTTGTTTCAGAAAGATAAGAGAGAATTCTATGGACACACATGAGTACAGAGAAGTTGATTCTGGACCCAGACAAAGAATGTATGAGCAAAGATTTTCAGTTCAGTTTTCCCATACCTACCAACGACCATATAATATTTCACCAGTGGAAAACCAGTTACATTATTGGTTACCAGCTTACTCAAAGAGGACATATGACTCTTTCCAAGATGAACTGGAAGATTACATCAGAGTGCAGAAAGCCAGAGGACTACATCCAAAGACTTGTTTCAGAAAGATAAGTGATAGCTCTACAGAAACCCGTAAGTACAGAGACATGGTTGATTCCAGACCGAGATATAGAATGTCTGAGCAAAGGCTCCCATTTGAGACTTTTCAGACCTACCCAGAATCTTACAATATTTCACAAGCAGTAGAAAATCAGTTACCTCGTTGCTTACCAGCTCATGACAGCAAACAGAGATTAGACTGTATGACCTACAGTCAACCCACCAGGGATTATTTTGCAGAAAAACCAGTACCCCTAAGCCTTAGTCAGCAAGAAAATAATTCTGGCTTATACAGTGTAGAATCAGAAGTTTATAAGCACCTCTCCTTGGAAAAAAATACCAATGACCCTCAAGGAGGTCATAAACGGAGACATCAGAAGAGAAGAAGGCACCTGGAGGAAAGTAAAGAAAAGCCAGAGAAAGAGCAGTCCAAGCATAAAAGAAAAAAGAGTGATGGAGATATGGAACTAGGCAAGGACAAGAGCCTCCGACAAAAGAAAAGAGGAGATGAAGTCACTGTCAGTTCAGGGAAGCTTAAGCACCGAAAAAAGAAAAAAAGCCATGGTCTAACCTCTACGAAAGGAGAACATAAGCACAAGAAAGGGAAAAAGAAGCCTGTTGAAGAAAAGACAGAAGAGGAAATGCTTTGGGATGAATCTATACTTGGATTTTGAACTTCAAATTTTATTTACCCAAAGATTCATTAAAGACATAAGAATATGGATTTAGACAAACATTCAGTGAAGAAAAAGAGATGCATACAGTCAGTGTCAGTTCAGGAAAGTTTTTTTGTGTGTAAAAATTGAAATTGAATTAAAAGAAGAAGCAAGTAAGCCTAAACCTAGTCGTTGAGAAAGAACATAAGAACACAAGAACATAAGACAAAAGGAAACCTGATGAAGAAAAAACAAAAGAGTAAATGCTTTGGGACGAGTCTGTTCTAGGAATTTAAACTTTTAATATTGTTTACCCAAAAATGCAATGAAAAAGTCAGTTAAGAAAATTGACTTAGACAAGAGAGCATTAAATGAAGGAAAAGAGAGGCAGATACAGTCAGTGTCAGTTCAGGACAGCTTGCCGTTCTTTTGTTAATGGAAATAAAATAAACCAAAAGAATAAACAAGCCCAACTCTAGTCTCTAAGAAAGAATATAAGATGGTAAGAACACAGGAACATAAGAGAAAAGGAAACTTGTTGAAGAAAAGACAGGAGAGTCAATCTTTGGGGAGAATCTACTCTTGGATTTTGAACTTTTTATTTTTGCTAAGTTAAGGTTGAATTAAAGAAATAAGTGGAATAGTTTGGTTCCATGAAATTCATGTTATTTGAGTTTCCTAAGTGAACAGTGACTTGAACCTCTAAAAAGAGCCAAGTGATATAAAAGTATTCAGTATGCCTTTTTGTCACGTTACTTTTTCTCATTTTCCTTTAAAGAAAGAGAAATTATGTGTTTCTTACATATAATTTAATTTTCCTTAATGAAGTTGTCTCTATTTCTATTCATCAAATTGCTGTGATAGTGAATTATTTACCCATGGTAGATAATCCATTTCAAGTGAAAGAATTACCGGGCATTACAGAATCCATTTTCTGTTTGGGTTTGTGTTAGTGTTGTTGGTGCTTTATTGCTATTGTGTCTTTGTTTATGTTTCTTGATTTTCTCCAAGAAAAATTTATGAAGAGGTTTAGACTGACTTCTTTGTTTGCTAAGTCTAATTTGCAGTGTATTTTTGTATTTTATAGTGCTCAAAGTGGAAAATGAAACGGTCTATAATATCTTAGATGATATATAGTTTTAAAAGTACTGATACAATGTCAGTCTCTATTCTGGAAATGTTTATATTATATTAAAGTGTTTTCTACATATTGTTTTATGTAAATGATCATTTCCAGCCAAAGATGATTTTACTCTGAGAGTGAGAGGGGAAATAAACTGTTTGTACCTCTGGGGAAATTACATTATAAAGATGCAATATTTTTATTTCTTCTACATCTTGCTTAGTAGAAGCCGATATTCAGACTTGAGCTCAGTTTTAAGATAGAGAAATACAACTGACTATATACTTAAAGCTGCAGAAGGAAGAATTTATAACTGGGAATGGACTATGAGGGTACACTACCTTCAAATCATTTCATCTGGCTTATTTTTTTACTCCAGTGCTCCCCTTTTATATGAAAAGCACCTCCTGTAAGCATTTGACCATCACCATAGTATAGAAGGAGTGATAGCCTGGAAATAGAAACCTCAGGATTCTGGTTTCAGTAGTACCGTCAAGTTTCTGTGTGACCTTGCGGGAATACCATGAGAATTCAACATGGAGTCGTTAGGGACAGGAGAAAATAGGCTTTAGTATTCCCTTGATGGGTTCATCCTATCAAAAAGTAAGTAAATTTAGATGGTGATGTATATGCACTTAGGCAAGTCATTTACTAGTTGGCTTTCCTTGAGATTTGAATAAAATGGTAAAATTATGATTGGTCGGATTTATATCTGGTTGAATGAATAGCCCAGAGGAGATTTAGATGGTACCCAAATGAACTTTTATTCCACAAGCCTGTTGGTATAAGATTATTTGGTGCTATATTATCACTTTCCCTGTTTTTAACACATCTGATATACTGGAGAAAAGGGGAAAGAGGAACACCAGTCAAACAAATAGACTGTCAATTAGCCATACCAATGGCAAATTCTCTCTTCTGAACATGCCAAGAAAGCAACGTTTTTTGTTGTTTTTTTTTTCACAAAAAGAATGTGAACCAATATAAATTGTGAGCATTTTTAGAATTGATAAGTTCTTTTGCAGAAGTCCATTTAGTGATTAAATCTGGGGAATGGGAATTCAAAGCTATATGTCGTAAGAATTTTCACTAAGATACCAAATTACTGTGATCTTTTCAAAATAACTTACATAGATAAAAATTCATTAAAATTAGCCACACAATTTGAATCAATACTGGGTAAGTCATACAAATTTTCAACAGTAAAATCACTTAAATTGGATGGTGTGGCAAGTTGCGGGAGGGGTAAGGGTGTGGTGTTGACTACATTACTGAGAGGGTCACCAGTGAATTGCTCTAGGAAGTGGTTTTCAGAAATTTTAGGACAAAAATACACTTAGTGTTATGCCACCATAAAATACATTTTCTGTTAACCAGGAAGTGTTGTTTCCTGGTTAAAGCTGGGTAAAAGGACCTGTGCCCAACTGTGCCCAACTTTGACACATTTCCTTTGCTCCCAACCTCTCCATCCGAACACTTGATGGTAAGAGTGTAAGCCAAGAGACATATGCAGGATCCAAGTAAATGAGCTCTACTTCTGGAGTTAAGTGCTGAATCTAGTAAGATGAAATTTAATGAATGTAAGTATTAAATCCTGCATTTGGCTATGGGAGACACTACAAAAAGCATATGTGAGGAGACATGGTGTAAGATACTACATGTGGAAACTGTTGGGATTTTTATTACACGCTTGGTTTGAAGGAGTAGTATGCTCATCCAGACCTAAGGTCACATAGGCTCTAAGGCAAATTGTTGAAGGCGCTGTTCAGACAAGTAAATGACTAGCCTGTAGCTTCATAGGTATATCCTCGATTGAATAGAAGGTAGATGAAGGCAAATCTGGCTGACTTTGGAAAATGATTTTCAATACTTGGAGCTATGTAGAAAATTGAATTGACCACCTTGTCATGCAAATAAGTAATGACTGTCAGCATTGAGGCAAAAACCTGAGAAAAATATGAGGACATAGGTTCTATTCCAGAAACAGCTCACACTCACAGAGAAATCGGACCAATAAATAGGAAATTGCAACGTAAATTTAATAAAGACTACAATAGGAGTGATGATGGATGCTGTGGGTAGCAAGGGTAAGGAGCTGAAAGGGATGGGGAGTGGGCATTCAGGAAAGGTTTCTCAAAGAACGTGACATCTAAAATGGACTCTTTTTTTCCTTCTCAATTCAAAGACTTTTTTTTGATATATCCACTCAACTATCTTTTAGGTACTTCAAACTTAATATAGCCAACTAGGGTGCCTGTTTCTGCCATTACCAGTCATTCATCTCCCAGGTTTTTTTTTTTTTTTCCATTTCTGTAAAATCTTCATCCAGTTCCTCAGGCCAAACACCATTTGAGCACATCTGCATTCCCACATTAGACCATAAGCAATTCCCTTTGATCATCTCGCCGAAGTATTTCTCTTAATGCCCATTTCTTTTCATCGTCACTGCCACCACTCTAATCTGAAACAGTATTATTTCTTGATCGAACTGGAAAACTGTGTTTGAAAGTAACTGAAACACTGGGCAAAGTTGCCAAGTTCTGAGTTACAGGTGAGCAGAAAAAGCTGCACAAAGTCAGCAACAGGTCGGAGTGCTGTGGTGAACTAAGCCCTTAGGGATTTCAACCTAGCAAGCATATAGTTTCCACTAGAACAACAAAATGAAAAATGCTGGTTTCAGAAATCAAATCGAATGGACGCATTTGTGGCGAAGGGGATGGGGCAAGAATCCAGAGAAAGCTGATCCTAGGCAGTATCATGACAGGAAAAATACATTTCTAAAGGAAAAGAATAACACCTTGGAAGTCAAGACCTGTGGCATGTAAACACATGAGAAAAACGGACACAAAGCAAATGGAAACTCTACCCTTAGTATTTGAAGAAAAAAAAAAAAAACACAAATTGAAACAAAACATTTAGAGCTTTGAAACAGCATAAATCAGAAAGAGCACCCAGAAATACGTTTTCTTCAGACACACACGAAGTGAAGTCAACAACTGTCCTTTTTCCATAATCTTCCTGCCCACTCAAAATACTAGTGTTATTGTCTAATATAACACTAGTTATGGAAATTAGTCTAATTTCCATAATCTTCCTGCCCACTCAAAATACTAGTGCTATTGTCTGGTGGTGTACTGTTTCAGCAGAATGTGGTAAAGATAAAATACCCTTAATGAATCTACCTGTGAGAGAGAGAATTGTGACTACCTTATTTCTGTAGATACCAAAAAACTTCCTAATTCTTCTACATGGTGAATTACATATGTTGACAAGAGTGTTTATGGGCAGAGGCATGGATAGCAAAACAACTCCTAAAAGAGAACACAGAGTCCAATACAACCAAGATATTTGATTAGCATACCTGTGGTTACAATCTCCAGTTAAAAAGAAAATTAATAAGAGACTTAGTAAAGAGAGCCATTACATAGTGATGAAAGGACAAATCCACCAGGGAGACATACCAGACATAAATGAGTATGTACCAAAAACAGAACCAAAAATACATAAAGAAAAAACTGATGGAGTTGAAAGGAGAAATAGCGAAATCCAAAATGGTATTTGAGGCCTTCAACACCCCCCTTATGACATGGCCCTGGCTCATGGGATCTGCGACATTGTGGATGGGGGAGAGACATTCACACAGACTACCGAGTCCTGTGGAGGAAACGGGCAGGTGGCTTTGTTACAGAACAACAAGGGGGACCTGGGATGATATACTATTACTGAAAGAAAACCCCAAGTCTGTTATGTCCGCCGCCTATAGGAAAGATGTCTCTCAATGCCAGAGATTCGTGAAAAGGAAAGGAAATGTTTATTTAATGCTATACAAACTTAAAATAATAACCCAATGTCTTCATCAAAATCCTAAAGTCCCTTAAAACACCCACAAACACACACAGTCCTTCCTTCCCCTTTGCCTAGTCTGGGGTACCGTATCTCAGGAAAAGAAATAGAAGTCGGTGGCCCACGCAGTCCCTGGTTCTTCCCAGTAATCTGTGCTTGGCTGGTAGGCCTCCCTCAGTTCTCGGCACCCTTAGCTGTGTTGCCAGGATCTCTGCTAAAGCTGGATGGTGGTTCCCCCTACTACTGCTGCAGGGGTCCCCACCCTGGCAAAGGCAAGTAGTCCTCTCTCCACCAGGGCCACAGGAGTCCCCACTCCGCCAAATCTGTGTGGTTCTCCCTCCCAGGTCCGAGGGAGTCCCTACTCTGCCAGAAGCGCATGGCTCTCTCTCAATGGCTGCCACATCTGGGTTTAGATCTTCGTGCCAATCTTCCTCTGCAGCCCTATTTCCAACTCCTCCCACATTCGGCCACACCTGCCCTCAATCTCCCAGTCTTTCCAGTCTTTCTGGCTGCCATCGTGGGTCTGGGCAGGTTTGGCCCCATATCATGGAGCCAATCATCTCTAAGCTCCCACGCAGGCGCTGTAACTTGGGGGACCTGCCCCCCCCCAGTTACATCTTGGTGGGGAAGTTACTTCCAGTCCCCCTGGCTCAGAGCTTGGCCACAGCTATTTAACATGTCTATGTAACCAGTCAAAGGTTATAGATATGTTAAATGACCACACCCCAGAGGTTAGCTGCAGAGCTGTTGCTATGCAAAACAGCTCTCAATGGGCCTGCTCCATTTGTTCCTGCTCCCCACCCACACCTGGGGGGGTGAGGACATCCTAATATTTTCTGAACACCTTGAGTTCTGGACCCCATTCCAAATGCCCATTTGGGGTCCCCCCTCTTGGCTGCACCCTGTAACAGCTTCACTCTCAAGAGAAGCCAAAAGCCATGGCCTCCACCACAACAGGACTTTATTTCTTTTTTGGGGCACATTACATGATGGACCCCATTTACTATGCCCCAGTTGTCTTTAGGTGGTTACCATTTACAGAAAACAAAGGAGCCAATGCTACTAATCACATCACAGAAGAGGGATATTTGCAAATGAAAAGGCAAAAGTGGTTGAACGGATTACACTCATCCTTAGAAGGTTTAGCATGGATTTTAGGAAGTTACTTTGCAGTGAATGTCCTCAATTCACGGTGAGGGAGTTTTTTAGCAAAAGCAAGACTGAAAGTGGCCTAGGCACATTGCAGGTCTGATTCCCCAAGGGAGAACCTATCTGTGGGTGTGGGTCCTATGCATCTCCAAGTGGGAGCTGGGCCCACGCCACACAAAAGGGTCTCCTACACCCTTATAGCAAGTGACAGAATTACTAGAGGGAAAATCAGCAAGGATAGAAGAGATCCGAATAATGCAGTAAACTAATAGGATCTAGCTGACAAATAGAATGCTCCACCCAACAGCAGCAGAATACAATCTTTTTCAAGTGCTTATGTAACATTCATCAAGGTAGGCCATATCTTGGGCCACCAAACAAACCTCTACAAGTTAAAAAAAAAAAAAAACACCTGAAATTACAGAGTATGTTCTCTGACCATAAAAGGATCAAATTAGAAATCAATCCTACCTTTTATGTCAGCATGGATGGAACTGGAGAACTTTGTGCTAAATGAAATAAGCCTGTCGGTGAAAGACAAATATCAAATGATCTCACCTATAGATGGAATCTAATGAACAAAATAAGCTAATGAACAAAATAAAACTGGAGTAATGGAAACATGGGGAAGACTGACAGTGACCAACAGGCAGTGGGGGGGGGAGATAATGGTGTAAAGAAAGGGAAGGGACTAGTTAAAGAGCATGTATGAATGACCCATGGACAAGGACAACAGTGTGGGGATTGACTGTGGGAGTGCAGGGTGAGTTTCGCAGAAGAGGGCAAAGGGCGGGGTGAATTGGGACAACTGTAATAGAATAAAAATTTTAAAAATCTTAAAGTAAAAGAAAAGTCATGTTTATTTCAAAAAACAGAAAGGGAAAAGAAGAATCTATATAGAGATTGGGAAATGGTAGTTGAAACACCATTCCAGTGTGTCATGTTGTATTCAGAGAGCGAGACACCAAACGCTGGAGACTTTCTGGGTTCCAGAGATGTTATATATTGGCCACGGTTTTACCTGACAAGGGCGAACTCTCAGAGTGTCCTAGGACACTACACCCATCAGGGCTTCCAAGTGAGAGCCGCGCCTAATGCTTACAGCCTAGCCCTTTTATTTGCAAGCAGCAAGCAAACTTACAGAAGTGGAAGTTGCAGTTATCTTGCAGAGCACAAGGGATAATTGCTGGGTACCTAAATTTTCTTGTGAAAACTCCCTAGTTCCTAATCAGCAGGCTCCAGGTGGCTAGCTATCTTTCACTCTACTCTCATAAATCACTGTGGCTCCATCCTGGAGAGGGGGTCTGTCCGGCTCCAGCTGGCTAGCTATATCTCTTACTCCCCTTAGCCCTTTGATCTTCAAAATGCTTTTTGCTCTCAACATTAGTTTCTGCCCTGGTGCACTGAGTTTTCTTTGTTCATTGTTCCTTAAAAACGCATCCTGTTTCTGGCTCCAACATGTCATTCAGTGTATCCCATGTTATAGAAGAGCTGAGGTTAGAGTTATCTCCTGGACTCAAAAACATTTCAGACTGGGTGAAGAGGAAGTCATCTCTGGATATTTCAAATGGAGTACTGTTTGGATCAAGGCTGGAGGTGGAGGAGGGGGACAGTTTAGAAGGCTGTTACCTCTGTTCCATCTGACATTAAAGCTTGTACTGCACCAGCAAAGGAAGCACAGCTTGCTGACTGTTGGGGAAATCAGTTGGTAGCTGATTGTGTAGGAGGGTGCAGCCAGGGGGCCCCCAAAAGAAGGATTTGTAATGGGGTCCAGAACTCGATGTGTCCAGGAAATATTAGAAAGACATATAGGATGTCCTGGCCTCCCCACCCCCCCACCCCGCACAGGTGTGAGTTGGGGGAAGGGACACATGGAGCAGGGCCATTGAGAACTGTTCTGCATAGCAACAGCTTTGCAGCTAACCTCTGGCATGGCCATTTAACATATCTATAACCTTTAACTGGTTTCATAGATATGTTAAATAGCTGTGGCCATGCTTTGAGCCAGGGAAAGGGAGTGACTTCCACCCAAGATATAACTGGGAGGCAACTCCCCCTGTTCACAGTGCCTGCGTGAGAGCTTGGAAATAATAGGCTCCAAGCCATGGGGCCATGCCTGCCCAGTCTCACCGTAGCAGCCCAGTAAAGCTGGAAGGATATGAGAGTGCTGGCAAGTGTAGCCAATTGTGGGAGGAGTCGGAAGTGGGGCTGCAGAGGAGGATTGGCATGGGGATTTAAACCGAGACTCAGCAGCCATCATGCAGAGAGGACCATGCAGTTGTGGCAGTGAGAACCCGCCACTTTGGGCAGAATGGGGACCCCCACAGCCTTGGTGAGGGAGAACCATGTGGCTTTGGCCAGAGTGGGGACCCCCTGCAGCCCCCACTCTGAGGATCCCTTGTTATCAGCATGGCATATATGAGCTTCAGCCTTCACACCTCCAGAAGGATGATGGAAACATGGAAATGAGGGGTGTCTAGATGTACCAATTAATACAGTAAGTGATGGGGCAGCCTGATTTGCATGTACCAGTCTATGGGAACATGCAACTCTTTCACTCTCTGTGTTTCTTTTTTTTCTTTTCTTCTTTCACTGGAAAACCCAAGAGTGCTAGAAGTAAAATCATTGTTCAACAATTATAGTCCTGGTGTCAGAGAAGCAATAGTGTACAAATAGTGTACTTAACATTTATGGTCACCCTTTTTTTCCCTCCACTTTTCCACTCAGCACTCCCTATAACTTCCAATACAACAAAAGAGGAGTGAAATTACATAATTAAGGGCATATTGATATTACTGTGTGGACAAGTAGAAAATCTCTAGAGAGAAATGGAGAAGAAAACACAAGATGTAATCACAGGGAGATGGTTCAAGATCACAGTGAGTGTCATGGCAAGGTCTGCACTAGATAAGATGTCCTGGAACCTTACAAAAGGAAGACCACATTAAACACATTACATTGATTATTTGGAAGAGAGCTTTTGCATGAAGAGAAAGAGATTTTAGGAAATCCATGTATAGCACAAACATAAGAAATCATGCAGTGGTCCTTTCTTTAAAAGCCCTGTAAAGGCCAGTAGAACTTTGGTAAAGAACACTGTGTTGGGTGTGTTTTCCAGGCTTATTCCATGTTGTTCCTCCTGTGTCTGTTCCTTTGCTTTCACCTTTATGTTTCCTATTGAAGGAAGTATGACAAAACATAGTTAATGAATTCAATCAAGAGTCATTGCAGTGTCCCCTTCATTCCAGTGGATATAAGATAGGATGGTGAAGCCAGATGAGGCAGCAGAGGGAAGAGGGAGATACTTAGCTTAGCCAGGGCCAAAGGCATCAGACACTATTTCTGTTCCCTTCAATCCCTGTAGTTCCACTATGTTCAACACTGGGCCCTGTTCTTTGTCCAGGGTGCTAGTGCTGCTTCTACATTGATGGATGACAGCTACAAGATTTGTAATGAGAACCTAAAGGTATGTGTGGAGGAAAATACCTGTACCTGGTGCCTAAGCAGCACGACAAGCTAGAGGCTAATAACCTTTTTAGGAACAAGAGTTGCTGGTGCTTACCCCTCCTCTTTCTCTTGCAGATACCTATCTTTGTCAGTGCTTTTGCTGTACCCTACTCTGTGCAGGATATGTTGCAGCCGAAAGAAATAGAGCAGCTAAAGGTAATGCAGACTCAAGGCACATGTGTTCCCCAGAACCACCTGTTCCACCTCCCGCCCCTGATTTTCCTGTCACCAGCACAACCTCAGAGCTCAGTCTCCATCTCCTTCTGCAGCTTACTGTTAGCAAATGATATAATGTCTCTCAGAAAGCTCTTGATTTCCAGAGTCTACGCTATGACCTAGATATGGCAGACAAAGGTAATTCTAAGGAACATGATGTCAGAGGGTACTGCCTGGGAGGGAAACTTAAGGATCAGAGGGGTCGGTGCTGCCCTTGGACCCCTCAGCCATTTGATTCCTTCCTCCCACCTTCTTGAAGGCTTTGTGCATATTGACGTTTATATACTTCTGAATCACAGAAACCACATGACTGTCACCCTAGAGATCATCAAAATGAGTTCCCGAGGTGAGGCCTTGGGTCCAGTTCTGGTGTTATGGTTGAGGGTGGAACAGATAGGATATAGGTCACTTTTGCCTCTGAGGTCCCACATAGTAACAGTCCTCTAACTCTTCTTTCCCAAAGATGTTGTTCCTCAACTTGTGCAAGAACAAACTGTACCAGCTGGATGGCCTGTCTGATATTATACAGATAGGCCCCACAATCAGGATCCTGAACTTATCCAAAAATGAGGTGAGAGAGGGACAGATCAAAGTTTGGTTGAGAGTGGTGGGTGGTGGTTGTGAGAGTGCTGATGGCGGGCAGACACAGGTACCTATGGGTAAAGGAGGGGGCTGTGGGTTCAGGGACTTGGATGGCCCTCTGTCCCTGGGACTTCTTTTAATTTCCTCCCCGCATTTTGCAGCTTAATTCCACCTGGGAGTTGGGGAAGATCAAAGGCCTGAAGCTCGAAAAGCTGTGTCTGGAAGGGAACCCCTTGTGTGACACCTTCCCAGACCAACCCACCTACATGAGGTCTGTGTGAAGCCCTGTCACCCTTCCCAGGTACCTTTGACTCCTTGGAGCCCTGTTACAGAAGGTGGCATTCCTGGTCCTCTGGGAGGACTACAAGCCCCACCTTCTATTTTCTGTGTCCCTCACCTATGTGTAGAGGTCTCCTATCCTTCCTCTGACTTTCTTACCTGTTCTCCTGGTCTGGTGCCTGTTTCCTGACCCTGCATCTACTTTTCTCTAGGAGTCTGGTTTCTGACTCTCCATCCAGTTTGCTCTAGCATGTCCACCCAAAAGTGTGCTCCAGGATGCAGGGCTTCCCCTCCTCGCCAGGACTAAGAGTGTTGAGGCTTGAGGCAGGTAGTACAACCTGGACTATGAAATGTCCTTCACCCCAAAGGGAGGCCGAGACAGAGTCTTCCTACTTCTGAGATAACACAGAGTATCCCTGTCCTATTCTGGGAGGAACCTTCTTTCCCATGCTTCAAAAGGGTGTCCCCCCCAATCCCAGGATGACATGGGGACTTCTCACCCCATGCCAAGGGCCCATGCCTCCAATGACTATCATCATGACATCCCTTCTTTTAATGTAATTCCAGGAGATGGGGCATCCTTGAATAAAGAAAGAGGAGAGTACTCTCAGGGGCCCCTCCTTCCACACATCATTTGACCTGAGTGATTCTTAAGAGGAGCCATGGTACCCAGACACAGACAGGATTTCTCAGGCAAGGAAACAACTAAGACCAGAACAGATACACAGATAACAAATGCTCAACCATCATCCCATGACCCTTAGGCCAACAAACGAATGTTCCAGAAATGTATGTTCTCCATTCCTACATGAAGACCTAGGGCAAGCCAGGGTCAGATGAAGGAAAGGGCAGGAAAGATGTTCTTTTCTTCTTTCTCCTTATCTGACACCCATCCCCCACCACCAGGGCAGAATGTCTTTCCCATTGCGTTTTTTCCCTTTTCATCTTTGTCTCTACTCCCCAATGACTTCCCAATTTTCTCTCCTATCTTTACTCCATTTCTTTCTTCTTCCCCTCTGTTTCCTTTCCTGCCTCCTGATCCCTCCCTCACTCACATCCCTGCTCCAGCATTCTCAGCCATGCCTGGGGCAGGCCCTGACCCTGGCAGCATGTTGGACCCCCAGTAAGGTAGCAGAACAGGTTCCCACCCCCTTTCCACTTCTCTGGAACCTTCACTTGGGACCATGAGGAAGAAAGGGAGGCAGGAAAAGGGAAGAAGCCTGGAGTCTGGGATCCAAATGCTGTGTCTTGTGGCACTGGAGAAGGGAGTCAGGGTCCCCTGGAGAGGTGCTAATCTGCCGGATGGAGAGGGATTGAGGGGAGGGGGAGCAGGAGGGAAAAGGTGAAGGAGGGAGGTAAGAAGGGAGGTAATATAAATGTGAAGGTGTGGAGAGAGATGAGGAGACTGTGTGTTTCTGAGATTCCATATGGCAGATGATCAGTGCTCAACAAGCAAGGGGACCCAGAAACCTTGAAGTCAGAGGCTGAGGAGACCAAGGGGGCTGGTTGGTGGACAGATCACCTGTCTCTGTTCATGCCATGAATGTTTTAACTGAAGGGAAGCATTGCAACCCAAACTATCAACCACTTCTTTCTGTATTTAGATGTGGACAGTGCTATCAGGAAATGTTTCCCTGTGGGAGGCCGCTCTGCATGGCGTGGACTCAGCTCCCACTTGGAGATACACAGGACTCACACCTACAGATAGGGTCTCCATTCTCCCGTGGGGAATCAGGCCTGCAATGTGCCTAGGCTGCTATGAGTCTTGCTTTTTGCTAAAACTCCCTCACCCTGAATTGAGGACATTTACTGCAAAGCTACTTCCTAAAATCCATGCTAAACCTTCCAAGGATGAGTGTAATCAGTTCAACCACTTTTGCCTTTTCATTTGCAAATAACCCTCTTCTGTGATGTGATTAGTGGCATTGGCTCCTTTGTTTTCTGTAAAAGGTAAACCACCTAGAGCCAAATGGGGCATAGTAAATGAGGACCATCATGTAATATGACCAGAAAAAAAGAAATAAAGGCCTGTCATGGTGGAGGCCATGGCTTTTGGCTACTCTTGGGAGTGAAGCCACTCAGCCTTTTCCTCCATAGGACTCGGTAGTCCATGTGAATGTCTTTCTCCCATCCACAATGTCTTGGACCCCACAAGCTGGGCTCTGCATCAAAGAATACGTATCTATCACTAACTGAATCTAAAAAGCAAACTAAGCAAACAAGAAGAACAGAGACAAAATCATGGATGCAGAGAGCATTTTGATGGTTGCCAGATGGGAGGGGGTGTGGGGTAATGAGTGAAGAGGTGGTGGGATTAAGAAGTGCAAATAGGTAGTTACTGAATAGCCATGGGGATGTAAAATACAGTATAGGAAATGGAGTAGACAAAGAACTTATACACATGACCCATGGACATGAACAATGGTGGGGAGATTGCCTGAGGGAGTGGAGGGGGACAAAGGGGGAAAAATCAGGAAAGCTGTAATAGCATAATCAATAAATTACAATTTAAAAAATAAAATAAGGTTCTGAGTAAAAGAGTGAAAAGTTTCATTTATGCTTTTAAAGATCACTCTGTCTGGTGAGTTAGAAATATATGATGAGGGAGCATAGGTGAAAGCAGAGGAACAAGTTGGAAGGTAATATAATACAGGAGATTGATGTTGGCACAGCCCAGAGATAGTAAGAAGTGGCTAGATTCTGGATATATTTTGAAAGCAGGGTCAAAAGTATTTTTTATAAGTTAGGTGTGGAGTTTTAGAGGAGAATACTCTAGGTTGATCCCAAGTTTGGAGGACTGAGCATGTAGAATTTCTAGGCCAAATGCTTTCATTTCATTTCCAAATGTCACACAAGGAAAATATCAAAGATTGTGAGTGGTAGAACTTTTCTAGCAGCAGATCACACAGTGAAAGTAATCACTTCCCAGAAGAGTTCATCTAAGGCCTGGTAATAATCAGTCCATTACGGAGTAACCAGGAGTAAATACATTTTTAATCATAACTGAGTTCTAAGACAAGATGAATAATTAATGTACAGATGTATAGCACACACCTAGAGAACTTTAATTGTTAAAGCCCAAAGAAAATCTGTTTTCTAATAGTCTAATTTCTTTAATCTTTCCTCCCTCAAAACCACTAGTATTTCCATCAACTGCTACATTGTTTCAGTTGAATGCTGTAAAAATAAAATACCCTTAGTTTCATTGGAGAGATAATTGCGACTATCCTATTTCTGTAGGTACCTCCCACAAAAAAAAAATCCTAAATCTTGCCATGTGGTGAATTAGATATGTTGGTAACAAGTGTAGGGATTGAAAACAGAAATTGCTAAGAGTGAATGCAGTGTGAAATATAACCAAAACACTTTTAGAAATATACCTGAGAGTGTGTGTGGGGGGGCTCTGCCCATAGAGCCCCCCTATCTGCCACGGATGAGAATAAGTCTACCAAGACATGGTCTGCTTGGGGAGGAAAGATGGCTGATCTCTCAAAGGAGAAGGGCCAGGAGCCTTTTCCTCAATGGGCTTTTATTGGGTTCAATTTGCATAGGAGTACAGGTAAATCTCATCAATCATTGTCAGGCAGTAAGGATCAAACAATAGATAGCATACAAAGAACTATGAGGGCTTATTCTGAGTCAGGGTCAGTTAGCTAAAGGGCTATAAAACTTTGGGAAACAAACTCATCTCATGCTTGGACCCTTATCAGAAAACTGAAGACATTCTTAGCAAAGCAGGTTTCACAGGATTTTCTGTATTCTGTCTTAGGCCCGATTACCCCTGGGAACCTGCCCTTTCCAGCACAGGGCTGCATCACCCTTTGCCATTGTTTCAGGCTTAAGTCAAGCAGGAAAGTAAGGCAGCCAAGAGATTAGGAGACTTCCTACAGACAGAATGACTCAGACTATGTCAAAAAGCTGAGGGAGTGAGGGTCTATCACCCCCTTTTTACAGCCCCCCAAGTCCTTCCCTGAGGGCCCTCTCGTGACCATGCTTGTTTTAGGTCATCCCTCCCTTGATGAATCTTACCCATCATTGGGTAACTGGTCATCTGCTCAGGGCCAAGCACGGTGAAGTAAAAGGGGGCAGAGGCAGCGCCCCTGCCAGGAAAATAAGCTTTGTCTCCTTAGTGGCTTATGGCCCCAAGGTCTCTCACTCAGCCTTAGCCACGGGGAGTTACAGCTTCTGAAACCAGGCAGGGCAGTTCCCAATACCTGAGACTGTGCTATCTGATAAAGTATACTTTAAAGCGAAGAAACTTAATAGACAAAAAGGGTATTATGTAATGTAAAAGCATCACTCCACCAGGAAGACAAAATGATCTTAAATATGAACACATGCAAGTATCAGAGCCTCAAAGTACAGGAAGAAAAAGTTGGTGGAACTGAAAGGAGAAATGTCCAAGCTAACAGTTATAGTTAGGGCCTCAAAATCCCCTTTTCAACAAGTAATAGAATTACTAGAAAGAAAATAACCAATGATATAGAAGAGATGAATAATACAATCAATATAGCAATGGAATCTACATGACATATATAGAATACTCTACCCAACAACAGCAGAATATACATTTCTTTCAATTTCCCATGCATTGTTCACCTGCATATGCTATCTCCTGGGCCATAAAACAAACCTCAACAAATTTAATAGAATTTAAATCATACTGAGTATGTTCTCTGACCATAATGCAATCAAATATATCTATAACAGAATCAAATAGAAGAATATCTAAACACTTGTAGGTGACACCATCATTCCAGTTCATTGTTGAGATCCTTATTTTAAAAGAGCAGTGGTTAGAAAGACTTTCCCTGCCCTGGCTGGGATAGCTCAATGGATTGAGCATGGGCTGCGAACCAAAGCATCGCAGATTTGATTCCCAGTCAGGGCACGTGCCTGGGTTGCAGGCCAGGTCCCCAGTGGGGGCCACATGAGAAGCAACCACACATTGATGTTTCTCTCTCTCTCTCTCCCTCCCTTCCCCTCTCTAAAAATGAATAAATATAATCGAAAGAAAGAAAGAAAGAAAGAAAGAAAGAAAGAAAGAAAGAAAGAAAGAAAGAAAGAAAGAAGAAAGAAAGAAAGAAAGAAAGAAAGAAAGAAAGAAAGAAAGAAAGAAAGAAAGAAAGAAAGAAAGAAAGAAAGAAAGAAAGGGAAAGAAAGAAAGAAAGACTTTCCCTCTGAGCTGAAATGCATTTCTGGCTGAACAAAAAGAAAGTTTACTCAGGATATTTCAAACAGAATATTGTTGAGAGCAAGGCTGGAGGTAGAGGGACAATTTGGGAGGCTGTTATATCAGTCTCAGCTGACATTGAAGCCTGGACTATAGTAAAAAAGAAAGTACAGCTTGCTAATTAGTAATGAAATAAGTTTCATAGCTGATTGTGTTTAGGAGGTATGAGAGAGCTTGCATACCAGGTTGTGGCAGGGTTGTTAAATTACAGAGGCCTGAAAGAAGGCAAGATTCGGATGCCTTCCTAGTGTATAACCCATAAATATTTATACTTTTGTTCTCCATAAATCCTGTCTCAATTTCTAAATGGTTCGACATAGTTATCCCCTACTTCAAGATTTCTTCCCTGATTATGCCATCTATCTAGTAAGACTCTCATATCTAGAGAGGTAGAGGAGTTTGCTCTCTCAGGTTCATGTAATTATTATATTCAAGCAATTTGATACTTGGCTTGCCCTACCATAATGTTAGGCCAAGATGTGGTTGGTACATGGTCTTCCAATTTTATTTTTTGTTCTCAACTTCAAAATATAATGATGGGGTAGCTCTCCTCAAGGAAAAATAAAATGTGGGATTCTTTTCAGCATTTTGGCAAGGGGAAACTTCATTATGAATATGGTGGGTATGAGCCTCAGCCTTTCCACCTTCATGAAGATAATGGAAATATGACAAAGGGAGGTTCCCAGAAGGACCCTCAAATAGGACAATTAGTGCTCATGCAGCCTGGTTTGCATGTAACAGCATCTAGAACTATGCAACTCTTTCACTTTCCACAGTCTTCTTTTTCTTTCCTTGCTGTAAAGTGAAGAGTGATAGAACTGGAAAAAATGATTGATCAATCCTGGCTGTAGACTTGGTATAATTGAGGTGAGCATATATAAAAGACTTTTTAGCATTTCTATACATTTGTGGATACTCACTTCTATGTACTTCCTGGTGGAATTCTCTCTGACTTCCACCCCAACAATATCAGTGTGAAGTGGATTAAAACATATCAAGCTAGAACTCCTCCAGAGAGACAAATGGAGAACACACAGGAAGGAACCCTGGGGGACTGGTTCAAGATCACAGTGAGTATCCCGACAAAATGTAGATAATGTGCAGGAGAGGCAGATCAAGGGGAGTTATGTTGTTTTCATATAGAGATGCTAGGAACATTGCTAGGGACTGTAGGAGTTAACATCATTGATTATCAAAAGGGCAGGTTCAGAGAAGCATAAAAGGAGAAACAGGCTGACTGAAGGAAGAGCGCAGGAGGTAGTCTAAAGACAAAGGTAGAAATTAATGCCAAGGAGATAGAGCAACTTCTCACTAGATGACTTCATTTGGCTCAAGCTGAGTGTGGGGTATAGATTCTCTAGAGTGTTTTTTTTTTTTCCATCAGAAGGACAGGCAGGATCTTCAATAAGTAGGATATCTCATGCAACCTTATTAAAGGAAGATGATTTTAAGCATCTAAATTTGATTATTTGGGAGGGAAATGTTGGAATAGACAAAGGGGACAATTAGAAAATCCGTATCTGGCAAAAAAAGGGTGAAATCCTGTGCGTTGTCACTACTTTAAAGTCTTTTAAAGTTCAATAGGAGGTTAGAATAAAACAGTGTGCTGGGCTGTTCTCCAGTCTTTTTTCCATGATGTTTCTCTTTTCTCTCATCCCTTCTGTTTTTCTCACCCCTAGATCCCTTATGGGATAAAGTATGACAAGACATGGCTAATAAATTCAATCCAGAGCCATTGCAGCGTCCTCTTCACTCTAGTGGATGTAAGAGACGACGGTGAAGCCAGATGTGGGAGCACAGGGAAGGAGGAGAGCTCTGGCTCAGCTGGGGCCATAGGTCTCTGACACTATTGCTGTTCCCTTCAATCCCTATAGTTCCACTATGTTCAATTCTGGGCCCTGTTCTTTGTCCAGGGTGCCAGTGCTGCGTCTGCATTGAAGGATGTCAGCTATAAGATTTGTGATGAGGAGAACCAAAAGGTATGTATTGAGTCCCAAAGCAGAAGGACATGCCAGAGGCTAATAATCTTCTTTGGGATTAGAATTCCTGGTGCTTACCCCTCCTCCCCTCCCTGCAGATACTTACCTTTGTCAATACTTCTGCTGTACCCTACTCTGTGTGCAATAAGTTGAAGCCAAAAGAAATGGAGCAGTTAAAGGTAATGCAGACTCAAGGCATGTTGTGTACCCTATATCCACCTGTTCCACCTCCCGCCCCCAATTTCCCTGTCCCCACCACAACCTCAGAGCTCAGTCTCCATCTCCCTCTGCCACTGGCCATGGGCAAACAATATGATGTCTCCCAGAAAGCTTTTGACCTTCATAAGCTCTGCTTTGACCCAGATAAAGCTAATAGTAGTAATTCTAGGGAAGGTGAAGGCAACAAATGTGTGCCTGAGAAGGAGACCTAGAAATGGTAATGATGGAGGTGCTGGTCTTGGACCCCTCTAAGCCTTTTAATTACTTCCTCCTGGCTCCCTGAAGACTTACTGAACCACAATGTTGTTATAATCCTGAATCAAAGAAAGTGCATGGCTGCCACCCTGCATATCATAGAAAAGAATTTCCCTAAAGTGAAGCCTTAGGCCCAGTTCTGATATTATGGTTGGGGGTGGCACAGACTACATGGAGAACAGTTTTGTCTCTGAGATCCCAAATAGTAACCAGCATTCTAAGTCTTCTTTCCCAAATCTGTTGTCCCTCAACTTGTGCAAGAGCAAACTGTACCAGCTGGATGACCTGTCTGAAATTATGCAGATGGTCCCCACAGTGAAGAACCTGAACCTTTCAAAAACTGAGGTAAAAAAAAGGACAGATCAAAGTTGGGTTGAGAGTTAGGCATAGTGGTCATCAGAATGATGGTGGCAGGCAGGCAAAGATATCTGTGGGGCCAGGAGGGGACTGGATGCAGGAGCCCAGATGTTCCTCTTTCCCTGGTACTCCTTTTTCAATTTTTCCCATATTTCACAGATGAAGTCAGCCTGGGAGTTGGATAAGATCAGAGGCCTAAAGCTCAAAGAGCTGTGACTGGAAGGGAACCCTTTATGTGGCATCTTCCCAGACCAGACCACCTACGTAAGGGTGGTGATAACCACTCTCATCCTTTCATGGAGAGACCCTTCATTCACCCTCTGAGAGCAAAATTACCCATGACAGTGCCCCTCTGCAAGATGTGGAATCTCTAGTCCTCTGGAAGGACCACAGGCCTCTCCCTCTTGGTTCCTAGTGTATGTGTCTTTCACTTGAACTTAGAGGTCTTCTTTCCTTCCTCTGAACTGCTTACCCGGTTTGGAGTTGGTATCCCACTTCTCTATACCCAGCCTTCTCTAGCATGCCCACCCAAGAGTGTGTTCCAAAAAGCAGTGCTCCCCCTCCTCACCAGAACCAAGAGCGTCTAGTCTTTAGCTAGATGCTGTTGCCCTGCATTGAGAAGGAGTCTCCACCCCAGACCCATGCTAAGACAGGGTTTCCAGCTTCTGAGATGACACAGAGTATCTCTATCCCATTCTGAGAGGAGCTTTCTTTCCCCTCCTTGAAAAGGGTCTCCCCTAAAATCCCACACTGGCATGAGGACTTTCCTACCCCATGCCAAGGATCCAGGCCCTATGTGGCTGTAATCATGACATCTGTTCTTTTAGTGCAATGCCAGGGGGTGGGGAGACCTTGGAAGAATACAGGGTTCCCCGAGTCAAGAGGCCAGAAGTGAGACAACACCAGTGAGCAGAGGACCTTCTGAAGCAGCAGTGGAAGGCAGAGGCCAGAGGGGTTAATGAGACAGAAGGACAGCCCTCCCAGTGGCTCTTCCCTCCACACATCACATCACTTGCCTGATCCTTTGGAGACCTAGGTACTATACATGGGTAGGATTCCTCAGGCAAGGAACCAACTAAGACTAGTACAGGTGCTCAGGAGCCACAAAGAGAGAAGGTGGTCATCATAAGAGGGATCCACAGACCCCCAGCCTCATGCTGAGCTGGGACCTCACCCTTTACTCCTTCTTGAGGAAGGTCCCCTGATCCCATGGCTGCTGTGTTTCCCACTCACAGTTCTGACTCAGCTCTCACAGTTGACAAAGGCTCAATCAGCATCCAGTGGCCCTTAGGCCAACAAGTGAGTGATTTTTGTTCCTACCTGGAGATCCAGGGCCATCTAGGGACAGATAAAGGAAAGGGCTGTTGTAAGGGAATTCCGTTTTTTCTTTCTCCTTATCTGACCCCATCCCCCACCATTAGGGCAGAACATCTTTCCCATTGCTTTTTTCCCTTTTTCCTTTGTATCCACTCCCCTATGTCCTCCCAATCTCCTCTCCTGTCTTAACCCCCTTTCTTTCTTCTTCCTTTTCCCTTTCCCTTCCTGCCTCCTGCTCCCTCCCTCCTTCACCTCCCTGCCCTAGCATCCTGAGCCATGCATGGGGTGGGCCCTGTCCTGGCAGAATGCTGGATCCCCAGTGAGGTAGCAGAGTCCTGAGCTCCCACCCCCTTCCCACTTCTCTAGAGCCTTCACTGGAGACCAGAAAGAGGAAAGGGAGGCAAGGATGGAGAAGAAGCCCTGGAATCTGAGATCCAAATGCTGTGTCTTGTGGCATGAGAGAAAAGAGTCAGGGCCCTCTGGACAGGAGCTAATTGGCAGGACAGAGAGGGATTGAGGGAGAGGGAGGGCAGAAGGGGAAAGGTGATGGAGAGATGAAGGTGATATGAACGTGAAGGTGTGGAGAGAGATGAGGAGACTGTGTATTTCTGAGATTCCATATGGCAGATGGTAAGTGCTCAGCAGGCAACTGGACTCAAAAATCTTGAAATCAGAGGCTGAGGAGGGAAGGGGGCTGCTGAGTGGGCAGATCACCTGTCTCTGTTCATGCCATGAGTGTTTTAACTAAATGGAAGCATTGCAACCCGAACTATCAACTACTTTTTTCTGTTTTTGGATTTGGACAGTGCTATCAGGAAATGTTTCCCCAGGTTGTTACGCTTGGTAAGTGCCTTCGTTCATCATCATTCATCATTGTCTCTACTCACACTGATGACCTCCACACCTGCCCTCAAGCACTTCGAGTCTTCCCTAAATTACACATTTGCTTCAGACCCTTATCCATGTTGGGGGACATGGACTTCTGAAAATGATGTGAATATGATCTCTGTGGAAATGTACACATACACAGAGTGAGACAAGGAGAGAGGGAGGGAGAGGAGGTTGAGAGGAAAGTAGGGAGGAACAGAGACAGACAGACAGACAGAAACAGACACACACAGAGAGAAGTTGCATACAACAGTAGAGACTTCCAGGATCTCATAATGCAGATGCCCACTGTAATCTTGGCCATTGAATTTCCAGGGTCTTTTCATACCTAACATCTGCCCCTCACTATCTCCTGGACCCATCTTTTCCCTTAGTCTTCCAGGGCCACCTCCCTCATCTCCACTTCTGAGTTAATCTTCCCTTCTCCAGGATGGCCAAGATTTACCCCACCAACTATAATTGACATTGTACACATGGACATAATAAAACCCTGTAAGGTGAGGATAGATCAAGCAATATTTGGGGTGTTGCAAGGGATGCTTTGTCTACTACATAGTTTGAAGGTGTCTTTTGGTTCCAGGAAAGCTATAAAGGATCTGAGATGCTGAAGAATCTAGTCTTTCAATTCCTGCTTCAATAAGTATCCCTGGGATCATGAAATAGAGGAGGACTGGGACAGGAGAGGCTATACAAGCTCAGGTCTGCTCATGGGTTGAGTGAAGTTTTCAAGGCCTGCTGGGGGCCCAAATCAGAGAGATAACCAGTTTCCCCTTCTTTCCCACAGGTATTACTTGATGTATGATTCTGGAAACTGACAGAGTCTCCTTAGTGCTTATCATGACAAGGCTTGCTTCTCCCTGACTATTCTCTTCAACCAGAACAATCCAGATCAGTGAGTATCACAGCTCAGACTCTGCTCCTGGGGCATGTGGCTTCCCAGAAGACACAGGCCAGACCATGAGAGCATCCACACTGGCTGGATCACCACCTCCTGCTCCTCTTTTTCTCTCAGAAGCAGCTTAGAAGCAGAACACAAACTATTGTGTTCTGACGTACATCCATGCTTTTCTACTCCAACATAACTAATGTGTTAGAGACACAACCTGTGAAGTTTTGCAACTTTCATCTTAGATCCTTACTCTGTGACTTTGGGCCCATAATCTAACCTTTCAATTTCCTTATTTGCAAAATGGGCTGTTAATACCCTTTAAAAAAATGAACCCATGAAAGACAGATACCATATAATCTCACCTTTAAATGGAACCTAATTGACAAAACAAATAAGCAAGCAAAATATAATCAGAGACATTGAAATTAAGAACAATCTGACAGTAACCAGAGGGGAGGTGGGAGGAGATAATGGGGGGAAAGGGGGGAAAGGTTTTTGGGAACAACTATAAAAGACACATGGACAAAACCAAGGGGGCACGAAATCAGGGGAGGTAGGTGGGGATGGATGGGGTGGGAGAGTGGTGGTGGATAAATGCAGACAACGGTACTTGAACAACAATGAACAATTTAAAGTAAATGAATCCAGTGAATATGTGTTAGAGGAGCTGACACATGTTAGAAGTCCTGTTACTGAGTTGATTATACCTACTGTTGCCCTCTCAGTCCTTGAAATCCCCTCCTGAGTCCCAGTGAAAAATTATCCTTGTCTAGCTGCCATCAAGATGTTGCAAGAGTATCAGGTTAGAACCCTGACTGGGGAATGTTGTTTGTGTGAAACATATGTACAACTCTAAGGGGGGCGGGGTTGCTGTTTGTTGTCTTCAAAGTGGAAGTCTCAAGGGCCTGTCCATGCCTTCACCCAGACCTTCATCTTGTCTTCTGACAGCAATTCCAAGTAAGTGTTATGGGTGTAACATGAGAATGAATACCCATCCCAGCCTAATTCCACTGGTATAGGAACATGGTGGTGCAACCTGGAGGTTTTCTCAATATTGTAGAAAGCCAACAGTTAGACCCAAGGAGAGGTCTAGGTTAGTGGTTAAGACTGTGGGCTCTGGAGTCAAAATACCAGATTCTTTTCCTGACCTCAACATTCACTAGATAGCAAAGTGGCCTTGGTGGACTTGTAAGACCTTAGTGATTATTATGTACCCCTTTCTGAAAATGGGGATTAGAATATCCATTCCTTTAGCTTCTGTAAAGGGTAAATGCATTAGGATTAAATCTTAAATTGAGTGAAGCTGGTAGAAAACCTCTTCAAAGGTGAGCTCAGAGGGAGGGGCAGAGGTACCAGCCAAGGAGTCTGGGGAGAGGGAAGGCAGGCACAGTCAGGGTATAGAAAGAAACTGGTTTCTGAATGACAGTGGGAGCAGGATCATTTTGGGGAATCTGAGGGCCCATCTTTCTTCCAGTCTGTGCATCATGAATGATATATTAACTATGGTGACAAAAGAAACTCAGAGTTCTTCATTCCAGTGCCTATACCCACCTTCAGCTCCCTGCCCATCCTCTCTGTGGAGCAGCAGGAAATGGTGCACGTTTTCTCCACCCAGTCTGGGATAAGCCTCCAGTGGTCTCAGAAGTGAGTGCTGGGAATCTGTGGGGATAGGAAGGAGCTGGGAGGGCAAAGGAGTGGATCATGGGAATTTGCGTTTAATTTGTAAAAATAACTATTTGGATGTGCTTCTAAAAAAGTGAGCTCATGAAACGTGTATATTAATTTTATTCTTATATATGTATATAATTTAAAACAATATATTGTTCAGATGACATAGGCTTGCATATAGAAAATCCTAAGGAAACCACTAAAAATGTTAGAATTAATGAACAAGTTTAGCATGATTGCAAGATACAAGATCAATATACAAAAACCAATTGTATTTCTATATACTACTAATATGAACAACCAAAAATGAAATTAAGAAAACAATTTCATTTATTATAACTTCAAAAATAACATACTGAAGAACAAATTTAATGAAAAATGCAAAATATATACTCTGAAATCTCCAAACATTGTTGAAGTAAATTTAAAAAAGATCTAAATAAGTAGAAAGATATCCCATGTTCCTGGATCACAATTAACATTGTTACGATAGCAATACTCACAAAATTTATATAGAGATTAAATGCAATTATATCAAAATCCAAGTTGGTTTCTTTGTACAAACTCACGAGTTAATCCTAAAATTTATACGAAAATGCATTGGACCAAGAATAGACAAAATAATCTTCAAAAAAAAGAAAACAAAGTTGGAAAACTCAAACTTCCCCATCTCAAAACTTAGTACAAAGCCACAGTAATCAATACTATATTGTAGTGGCTTGAGGATAGACATATAGATCAATGAAATAGAATTAAAATTTACACATACATGCACACAAACACACTCACATCACCTTTATAGACAATTAATATTCAACCAGGGTAGTGAAAATATTCAGTAAAGACTAGTATTTTCAACAACTGATTCAGTGACAACAGGATACCCACTCACAAGAGAATTAATTTGTACCTCTATCTCACACCATATATAAACATAAATCAAGTTATAACTAACACTATAAAAATCTTAGAAGAAAACATTGGAGTAAATTATTTGTGAGCTTGAATTAGGCAACAGTTTCTGACATATGTTAAAAGCACAAACAAAAAACAAAAAATAAATCAATTAGACTTCATCAAAACTTAAAATTTTTGCATCAAAGGACACTAACAGTAAAGTGAAAAGACAGCCCACAGAATCAGAGATAACATTTGCAAATCATTATCAGATGAGTGATGTGCATCCAGAATACATTTTTTTAAGATTGTATTTATTTATTTTTAGAGAGGGAAGGGAGAGGGAGAGAGAGAGAGAGAGAAACATCAGTGTGCGGTTGCTGGGGGACATGGCCTGCAACCCAGGCATGTGCCCTGACTGGGAATCGAACCTGCGATGCCTGGTTCGCAGCCCTCGCTCAATCCACTGAGCTACGCCAGCCAGGCATCCAGAATACATTTTAAAAATGCTTAGAACTTAAGATCTCAATAGACATTTATCAAAAAAATGTCCCAAAGACACATGTAAAGATACTCAACATCATTAGTCATTTGCAAAATGGAAATCAAAAATAGAATGAGATATTACTACACAAACTAGGATGGCTACAAGTATTGGCAAAGATGTGGAGAAACTGGAACCCTCATGCGGGGGTCCAGCCTTGGCGGGTCTCAGGGTCCCCGAAGGAGGAATGGCTCAGGCAAAGAAAATGGAGCAAGACACCCGGTGGGGTGCCGGAGGACAGCCAGGCTCTTTAGGCCTGACTGACTCACCGAGAAGAATCAATCTTTATTTTTATAAGGGAGGTTATACAACATTCAATGGAGCAGGTGCATAGTGTGATTATTAAAACAGAAATGGTTACCATAGAAATAACTTCGAAAAGTACAGGAGGTCCCACAGATCAACCGTGTTAAACAAAGCTTATTTTGACCAAGAGGGTTATCAATCAGATAGCCAACAAAGCTATACGGGCACAATCTTTCAGGTGCCAATTAGTAACTAGGTGTCTATTAAGATTCTAGGGATTGGTCTAAGTTAAAATGGTGCAAGGGGTGATTTACAGGTTATATAGAAATTAGCTATTGTCTGTTGAGGTCAGATTTGTCTAGGTTAGGTAACTGGTTTCCTGCCTAGGTCTCTTGATTTATACATCTTGGGGGAGGGGGGCGTGTTTTGTATTTGTTTCCATGTATTGAGATTATTATATTCAACTAGAACTCCTTGCTTCTTTACCCACCTGGTCCCATTAATAAACATTCCTGTCCAGGTTATGGGAGGGGTAGTGGCTCTAATAAATCTTGAGCTTTTAAGTGGTGACTCCTTAAGCAACATTCCTAGCAACAGCTTCCTCCAGTGTTCTGACAGCTGGTCTGCCCATAGTTTAATTTTGTCCTTAACTTCCCAGGTGGAGGAAGTAGGCAGTGTTAGGGTTGTTAGGGATTTCTGTTCTGCGGTCAGCAAGTCGTTTCACACAGAATCAGAGGCATTGTGCAGATTTTTTGTTACAACACACAGGTATCTAAAAATCCCACCACCTATTGCTAGCAGGGACAGGCATATAGAAAGAGATAGACAGGAGATCTGGCCACAGTCGCCTCTGCTGTGCAGATGCATCTCATCCGTCCCGACTGTGTTAAGGGTCGACTATTGGTTGGCTCCCGACACCCTCATACATTGCTGGTGGGAATGGAAAATGTTGCAGGCACCATGGAAAAACAGTTTGGCAGTTCCTCAAAATGCTACATGTGCATTTACCATATGGTCCAACAATTCCACTCCTGGATATATAAATCAACATAGTTGAAAAAATATGTTCACACACTAAAAATCGGATGTGAGCAGTGACTGGTGGGACTTAGTTGGTTGGTTGGCATCCCAAAAAGCGAAAGGTCTCTGGTTTCATTCCTGGTTAGGGCACATGCCTGGGTTGTAGGCCTGGTACCCAGTTGGGTCAAGTGTAAGGGGAGGCTGATCAATGTTTCCCTCACACATTGATGTTTCTCTACTTCTCTTTCTCCCTCCCTTCCCCTCTCTCTAAGAATAGTAGATGAAGTCTTAAAAATTGTATGCAAATATTCACAGCAGCATTATTCTTAATAGCCAAGAGTGGAAACAACCTAAACGTCCATCAACTTATTAAAGGGTAAATAAAATGGGGTATCAGTATACAGTGGACTATTATTTAATATCAAAATAGAATGAAGTTCTGATACCTGTTATAACTTGGATGAACCTTGATACTATTTTGTTAAGCGAAAGGGCCAGGCATAAAATATGATGTGTGTGAAATATTATGTATAAATGAAATACTATATAGTATACTATACTATACTATACATACTATATAATATACACACTACATATACTATATAGTATATAGTGTATAGCATGTTGTATGCAGTATATATATATTATACATACACTGTACATACACTGTATATACTATATATAATATGTAGTAAATATATACTACATATAGTGTATATATACACTAAATACTATACAGTCATCCCTCACTATATCACTGTTCACTTATTGCGGCTTCAGTGTATCATGGGTTTTTTAAAAAAATGTATCTAATTCTGTATCACGGAGTTTTCATTATATCACAGGATTTTGTGGTATATAGGTATTTATATAATGTTTATGATTTTAATTATTTTTGCCTAAAGAGTTTAAAACAATATAAAAATATAAAAAATGTTAAATCAAACATATTAAAAGAATATGAAATTGAAATAAAATACAGTATGTATTTCATCAGTGGATGAATACCATACTGTACACAACGGAAATGGAGTGCGCCACTACCGTTTGTGCAACTTTGCCAGCATGAGATTGTACATGACACACTATTGGCTGATGGAATGGAAGGTGACCAACCACAGCACTGTGTTCTGTATCCTGGGCGCTGATTGGATCAGTGACCATAGCATCAGTCTGTTTGCTCTCCCACACTGTGCCCACATGTTCAGCATCTCTCCTTGTCCACTTCACATCAAGGTCTGATCACTGTGCATAGTGTTGCTCTATGGTGTATTTTTATGAAATTTTCATAAAAGTTTTAATTTATTTCAAGGCCTACGATGCCACCCAAATGTTCTGCACCTTCTAAGGCTTCTGGCAGTGAACCCAAGCACCAGAGGAATATGCTTACTATCAAAGAAAATATTATATGAGTTCATTTACATGAAATACCCAAATAGGAAAATTCAGAGTCAGCAGATTAATGGTCACTAGGATCAAGTGAAAGGGGGTCTAGGGAGTGACTCCTAATGGGTAAGGAGTTTTATGTAAGGTAATAAAAATGCCTTTGCATTAGATTGTGGAATTCCAATGATTGCAAAATCTTGTGAATATATTACAAACCACTGAATTGTGTTTGCTTCACCTTAAAACAATGAATACTACAGTATGTGCATTATAACCTTGTTTAAAAATTATTGGGAAATTTCATTTTAAAATTTTCATTTGGTATTTTCTTGAACATCTTTCTTTATCAACACTATTAAGTTCCCGTGTTCTATTTTTCTGTTTTGAATTCTAGTGGGCACAAATAGTGACAGAGGTTTTGGTTTTCACTAGGTCTTTCCTCCTCATTACACATCGTGCTCTTTCTGGCACATCTGTCCCAGCATAGATATAGCGACATAGATTTAGTGGTGGCATTTCCTGGTCGGAGTATCTGCACTGTGCTACTAAGGGAGATCACTTGTTCTCCCACTCCAGGTGCCTTCAGGACAACAGGTGAAAATACACCAGAGCTGCTCAGGTCTTCACTATGCTCAAGGTGAGGTCTGGGTATCAAGTGGGTTAAGATGGGTGTTTCTGGGCCTTTGTGAAGGCCAAGAAAGTGGAACCTGGTGCCCTGGAATGAAACTCAGGGAACTGGCTCTTCTGACATCCCGACTCTTCCCCTGCAGATGAAGGGCACAAGCCCAGAAGGGGCCTTCAAGCAAATCCTTTAAAAAGAGCCCTAGGATATCATCTTTGTCTTCATCTCCATAGTTCTGTTTTCTGTTTTCTCCAGCCTAAGGCCATACCTATGACTGGAGCTGGAGGCCTGGCTGACCAAGAAGCTGAAGTTACCTTGTAGGTCAGGTAACATAACCACCTGAAGGGTCATTTGTTCTGTTTATTTTCCCTATTCGCAATTATGTTTTTTTTTCCATAATAAAGAGTGATGTTACACATTGTATGTTATGTGTCTTGGATTGCTCTTCCCCTGTCCTACCATGAGCCAGTGGGTGCAGGACTGGAAGGTCCTTCCTTCCCCATCCCCAACTCTGCCATTCATCTTGGCATTCCCTAGCAGTTACGCCAGGCTTGACTCTAGAGGTAGTTTGTCAATAAATTCTGATAAGAAGGGACACATGCTGCTTCCAAGGTTGGCCGTTTAGAGACAGTGTGGCTTCTTATCAGTGTGATTCACCATGTATTATATAACTCCATATTGTATGATTCCATTTATATGAAACATTCAGAATATGAAAATTGATAGATATAGAAAGTAGATTAGTGTTTACCAGGGGCAGGAGCAAAGGGGAAACAAGATATGACTGCTTAATGGATATAGGGTCTCCTTTTAGGGTTTTGAAAGTGTTCCTGAACTAGGTAGTTATAGTTGTACAAAATTTGATTGTACTGAATGCACTGAATTGTTCACTTAAAATGGTTAAAAGAGTAAGTTTATGTAATGTGAATTTTTCCACAGTAAAAATCATTAAAATGTGGATGAACCCTGAAAATAGTTTGCTGAGTGAAAAAAAAAAGCCACTTATATGAAATATCCAGAATAGGTACACCACAGTGACAGCAGATTTATGGTTGCCAGGGCCCAGATGGAGGGATAATGAGATTGAATGCTTAAGAGTTTGGGGTTTCTAAATAATTTCTGAATCTAAATGATGAAGGTTATACAACATTGTGAATATACTTAATGAGACTGCATTGTACACTTTAAAATGGTTAAAATGGTAAAATTTATGTTGTCTATACTTTGCCATAATGTTTAAACCTCCACAGTGGAGTCCTTTAAAAAAGATACTTTAATTTTCATGACCTTAATATACTTACTGTAGAAATGTGAAAAGTACTGAATAGGGTTTTTAGAAGAAAAAGTGCTGAGTTTGTGAGGGGATAGGGGAGGGGTTAGTCTCTTGTTCTTCTAGGCAGGTGCCACAGGGTTCCAGGATGTGAGCTGGGACAATGGGTTAGATAAAGGGCCCAGCTGTTCCCAGGTACAGGAGGGTCAGTCTGACCACTGGACACTGTGTCTGGTGCCAAATGTCTATTGTGGGAGGTGGGAGAAAGTTTTGATTAAGCCACAAGCTATCAAGTGAGTCAGGATAACTGAGTCATGGGCAGTCCAGCGGGATGGAAAACTGGCCTGACTGGGTCATGAGCAGTCTGGTGGGCTGGGAAATGGCCTGATCCTTTCTGGAGTGTTTCTAAAAACATGTGAGATAAATGTTTTAAATATACTCTGATTCTAAGCCATATTTTATTTAAATAGAAATTTATTTTAAATAGTTAATACAAACATGGGTTTGAAAATTCAAAAAGCATAAAAGTTCATTCAAGTATGTCTCCACATCCCCTTCCTATCTTTGACTATCAATAGGTTACTCTCCAAAAAAGGCAAGACCTATTACCAGTTACTAATTGTTGATAGAGACAGAGATATTCACTATATGGATTCATGTAACAAAGTATTATTAAGTTAATGAGAGGGCACTAATATTGTTCTGCACCTTACCTTCTTCACTTAAAGATTCTTTTGAAGACTATATATATACATATATTGTATACATACAGCTGCATATTGCATGAAATATGGAGATAGACCACAATTAATTTAACCTGCCCCTATTGATAATCATTTAGAATATTTCCAATCTTTCACCATTAAAAAATTCTGTAGTGAATACCTTTACACACAGCATTTTGCAAAGTACTATTACTTTAAGATATATTCTTAAAATACAATCACTGGTTAATGGCTTTGTGCATTTGTATTTTGATAAATATTGCCAAATTACCTTCACAGAAAGAGTGACAATTTATGCTCCCACTGACGATGTATAAGAATGTCAGTTTTTCTGCCTCTTCTGCAATGCAATTTGCTTTCAATTGTTTTGTTCTTTGCCAATTGATAGATGAGAAAATATATCACTGTATTTACAATTTGCACTTCTGTCATTACCAATGAGATGAAACATTTTCTCATACATTTAAGAAACATTGGGTTTGGGCAGAGTGTGGGCACCTGCCAAGTCTTGAGGACCATCGTCCGTGATACAGCAGTGCAGCCATGGCAGAACCTCAGCCCGTGTCTGGGGGCCTTACCCATCATCAGGTTGCCCTTGGTTGCTGCTCAGACCCAGGCCCCAGCACCAAGGACTTTCTGTTGCAGCAAACTATGCTGCGAATTAAGGATCCTAAGAAGTCTTTGGATTTTTATACTAGAGTTCTTGGAATGACGCTACTCCAAAAAATAGATTTTCCCAGATGAAATTTTCACTCTATTTCTTAGCTTACGAGGATAAAAATGACATCCCAAAAGATAAAGATGAAAAAGTAACATGGGTATTCTCCAGAAAAGCTACGCTTGAACTGACACATAATTGGGGCACTGAGGATGATGAGACCCAGAGTTAGCACAGTGGCAATTCAGACCCTCGAGGATTTGATCACATTGGAATTGCTGTTCTGATGTACATGGTGCTTGTAAAAGATTTGAAGAACTGGGAATCAAATTTGTGAAGAAACCTGATTATGGTAAAATGAAAGGCCTGGCATTTATTCAAGATCCTGATGGCCACTGGATTGAAATTTTGAATCCTAACAACATGATAACTATTATTTAGTTCTGTGACAGTAATGCTTTGAGATTTCAGTGAGAACACTGTGGGAAGTAAAAAAGTGAAACAATGTGATTTGAGATATTCAGATAACAGAAGCATTTAGGACTGATGTTTCACTGTCCCAAT
The DNA here is from genome assembly GCA_004024845.1 of Tonatia bakeri. NCBI lineage: Eukaryota > Metazoa > Chordata > Mammalia > Chiroptera > Phyllostomidae > Tonatia > Tonatia bakeri. The sequence goes on along the minus strand of PVIA01003630.1, from coordinate 54,982 downwards.
TCAAATTATTCTTGAGTCCATTTTCCCTCCTATTTCAGCTGTGTTTTTAACTTATCTATTCAGTCATTCTAGTTTTAAAGTAGTGCTTTGTCTTGTGTCCTTGAATATAGTTGTATAATATTACTTTTTTAGGTAATAATTAGAACAGTTCCCTTCAAAGGCTGCATTTGTCTTCTTTCTCCTATGAGTTCTCTACAAGTCTGCCTTTGAATCATTAAAAAAAAAACATTTAACATGTTCTTGTGGCTACCTTCTGGGGTTTTAGTTCCTCAGAAATAACTTTTCACAGTAGAAAGTAAAGAGCACTGAACAAAAATAAAACTTTCTGTGTTCTTCAAATAATATAAAATGTTTACAAAAGAGAAGGCATTCTTGGGAGCAGTTCAGAATACTGCTGACAAGGATGCTGGCAGAAAAACTAATTTCTTCTTATTTATAAAGTACTTTCAAAGTTCAATGACTAACCTCTTTAATTTGGGATGGAAGGAGGATGGGAATATTATTTCCTGGGTATGTATGTCATGTATTTTATCTCACTTAATCCTCCCAACTATCCTGTGAGAAAGGAAAGAGGCTAGACATGTAAAATAACATGAATGAATTAAGACAATACAAATAAGCTCAAGTACTCAAGAGTTCATCATAATTTTTAGTATTTAGATCGTACCTCATAAATTAGTACCTCATGACATGCTTTCCACTAGTCCCCTGTCATGAATACCTTCAGTGAGTTAATGTTATCCTCTCAGCCTGGGTACCAGGGGAAGGGAAGCAGTCTGTATCACACAGCTGCTCTGGGGATGCCCGTTGTTCTTGTGTGAGTGGTGCTTGTTTTACTTACAAAGAGTCCCTACCCCAAGGTCTTCCAGATGCCAGTAATCATTTAGGATAAATCATGATTAGTGACAACAATACTTAGTGATCAGAAATCAACTTAGTGGTCTTCCCTGCCATGATTGACATTTGGTGGATTTTTAAAAACTAAACTGATTTTGAAAATCTCCTAGGGACCGGAGAAAAAGAACATCTGGCTGTGGTTTGACTACATTTAGATTTCCTGTAGACTCTAGTGGAAGGTTTTTGGGTAGGCCATGCCAACTGTGCTTACACTGTTACAAGTACTTTACATTTCCTTTTTGGATGGAATGGATTTATGTAAGCAACTCAAACAAATAGCAATACTCATAGACCAAAATAAAATAAATATTTAAATAAGAAAAAATAATGATTTATTTTTTATGAATAATGTTCATATATTTGCCTATTTTTCTATTGGATTGTTGGTCATTGGTCTTTTTCTTTATATTAGAGAGCTTAGTAAGGCATATATTTAAGCATGAATAAAATACAGAAAAACAGCCCTGGCTAGAGTGGCTCAGTGGATTGAGTGCCAGTCTGCAAACCAAAGGGTCACTAGTTCAATTCCCAGTCAGGGCACGTGGCTGGGTTGTGGGCCAAGTCCCCAGCAGGAGGCTCATGAGAGGCAACCACATTGATGTTTCTCTCCCTCTTTCTCCCTCCCTTCCCCTCTGTTTAAAAATTAATAAATAAATAAGTCTTTTAAAAATACAGAAAAAGAAAAACTAATGAATCACTAATATAAACCCCAATTACATATATCCCCCCAAATATTCATTACAATATGAGATATTAAGATACCCCACGTTTCTATTCAAAATATTTCTTAAATTCTTTCATCCTTCCATTGAAAAATTATATGGAGGGCATCTCTTACATGACAGACTCTAGGCTAAGGCCTGGGGTCACACACATCAAAGACAAAGACTTATCTGTAGATAAGCATTGATCTGCAGCTGATAAAAGATACCATGGAATTCTCATAACTCAATGGTCCCTCACTTCCTTCAACTACTGATTGACTGATTACTTTGTCTTCTATGTGTAGTATTGAGGAAACAATGATGAACAATACTGAGAAAAGGGCCCTTCCTACATGAAACTTAGAGTCTCATTCATACTCTCTCCTGCCACTGCTCGAAATGGAAAGTCAAAAAATGTTTACATATTCAGGGAGAAAGAATGTATGTATTCATTAGGCAAGATGTAGTTGGTGAGAGAAAAGGAGGAGTCAGGAGAGCAGCTAGGATCTGCCTTGAGAAGTGCATTCCTGGGGAGTGTCCTTTTTGTTAGGGAAGACAGTATAAGAAGAGCCAGAACTCAGCCCACCTAGTGCCTGACACTTGGCTGTGGGGCCACACACAGGGAGGATTGTATGACCTGGTGTGGGTCCTGACAGGGAAAGGTTCTCTTTCTTGGGCAACTGTGGAAACTGAAATGGCAAAGTGTGTAAGCATTTCGAATGAGGGGGAAAAAGCAGTGTGGCAGAAAGAATGACTCTAGGCACAGAGCAGTGGATTGTTCCCTACCATTTGAAGTCTAGGTCTGTACTCCTATAGAAAAGGAGAAAATGGTGAGAGCTCTATGGCAGCCCCCTCCTGCATTCCTCCCCTCTGTGGTCCCCTGAACAGTGCAAGAAAAACTGAGGCGTGCCACCCCAGAACCTGCAGGGTGATCTGGCCTTAAATTGCCTTTCTTCTCTCAGCCTGCTTTCCTGACACTTCCTCTACCTACCTGACTTTTTGTACAAGAAATGTGGTGGGTCAGGCCTAAAAGGGGCTCACAATGGAATAATGGGATAGTTTGGGATTTAATCCCTTCTTACTTTAGAAGCTGCTTACCTTTGTTCTACTTCATCCTCCATTGCAGGTGACAAGTAAACTATGTGATATAGGGATGTGGGGGTGGTTTACAGGCACAAATATAATCACAGACAAGCCTCTTTCATGAGTAGAGAACTGTTTTTCTCATGCCCACGCTCAGGCCCCTACAAATTTAGGTGCAGAAAGTATCATGGCCATCAGGAGGGGAGGCAAGTCATAAGAAAGGAAGATGTGCACACAAAGGTAGTTTGATATTCATAATCTTCTCTCTTCCATTTCTGCTTTCTCTGTATCCTTATCCCTCCTTTACCTTGACTGTTTCGGTGCAGGAAATCTGGTGGGCAATAGGGAGAGGAACAAGGAAATACTAAGGGGTTTTATATTGATCAATAAATCAGTCCAGAGCAGCTTTCCAGACGCCCCGCCCCATTTCCTGTAGAAAATTGAGTACTTGGAAAGGTTCCTCTCATAGAGGGGACGCTCGGTTTTTAAAATAGGTTAGAGTTTAACCTCCTTTCTCAGTCTTCAGCCTCTCTCGCAACCTTCTCATATCGGTCCCCTCCTCCAACCCACGCATGTCAGTGGGCCTAGGGCTTTGGTGATGTTACCGTGTAAATACGGGGCTTTGGTGACGTGAAAGTAAAAATACGGCACTTTGGTATCCGTCCGCCTAGTCCAGCTAGAGCTGATTCCCTGACGTCACCGCCCGAAATCCGGGGAACTTTCAGTACGGGGAGTTTAGGGAGATTCAGGCTTGGTGCGGGGGCGGGGTGGAGGAAGCTCCTAAAAGAGAGAAACTAATACCTAAACACTGATATGAGCCTGCTTCTCACCGTCCAGCGCTGCTTTCTCTATACGGTGATTCCTGCTCCTGCCCTTTCCAAAACCAGAAACAGCAAGGGTGGGCGGGACGTAACTCACCGACCGAAGCGGCATTCCGCAAAGGTTGGTATCAGTCCGCTTCCGTCTGGCAGAGTCTATTTAAACTACACCAGCTCCTCCCTCAGTTGATTTTGGTATTGGGGAAGTGGCAAGGCGGAGTCTGCAGAGGAAGAGGTGGCTGTTAATTTAGGCACTGAAAGCGGTTCCCTGAAGAACTCGGGATGGGAAGGACAAGGAAATACTCAGAAGTGACTGTTTAGCAATTACGGCCCTTTATCTGATAAAACAGGTATCCCGTCCCAGGTGTGGGGCCAATGCCCCCAAACGCAGTCGCTGCCGCCATTGTTTTGTGTCCGTCTGACTGTCCGTCCCTCTTTCTGTAAGGTATGGCACCCCTTGAGGCAAGGAAGTGAGAAAACTGCCCCTGATCCAGTCAAAGCAGGTCAGTGAGAATGCGGGGATGGTTTGGGAGTGTGGATATGGATATCGTAGATGAATGTGGGATTATGTGACCTGATCATGAGGTGCGAGCGGTGAGAGAGAGGAACGGAGGTAATTTGAGTGGTACACGACACTAAAGTTAAAATGTCTCTTGCTAGTGTGATTTCCAGATCCTCGGCCCACCTCCGACCATGTTTGAGAAGGGAAAGGAATATAACAGCGGCTTTTAGCAGAGAAATGGTAGATTATATAACAGAAGAAAGGGCTGCTGCTATGGGTAAGAACAGTTGCCTGGGGAACCCTGTAAACGGAGAGAGTATAAAAGCAGGCTGTGTTTGATAGTCAAGACCCTGAGTTAGAAAAGGGTTTCATGCCCTGGTTACTAGTCTGACCACTAATAACCAAGTCTCTCCCATTGTCGTTTCTTTTGGTGTTGGCGTGTGTATTCTGCATTTCTATGTGTAGGCCTGTTCCTAAATTTGCGGTACTCCACTCTTTTGTAAGGATCTGTAGGGGGTAGAGGACCTCAAAGGAATGAGATAAACAAATTTTTGCATATTGGGCGGTGCTTGAAGGTGATAGATGGATAAGACTAAAGCAGGTAGGGGTCTAGGGGAAACTCCAGATCTCCTTTCTGTTAGCTTTCCAAACAGTCCCTTTTTACTTCCATTGTGTTGCTGAAAATGATAGACTTTGGGAGAGTAAGGAAACATAAGAACATAGATGAAATTTGGAAGTAATACTTTTCATTGATTTCCCAGCTAAGTTCTATGGCTGAGCATTTCATCCCTATTGACACCACCACTAGTGTGCAGGGATGTTTGAGTTGTCTCTGCAGGGGAATTGTCAGATTTGGGGAATGCAGTAGATGAAATTGGAGATTTGGGAGAGAGAGGAATAAGGGGAGGTAGGAAATTTTGGCAAACAAGTACCTGTATCCAGAAGGGGTTAGTCTCCTAAGTGCTGCTCTCTCTACCAAGGGCTCAATTTTAATTGTCCCCTGTGTCTCTGCTTATTTATCTCTGTATTTGTCAATCTCTGTGTGTTCTCTAGGTCTGTGCAACTCTCAGTTGTTGTGAAGGTTTATAAGTGGTAACCCAACTTGAAGCTAGGAAAAGGTGAAGAGAAAGGTACTCTATGTCTGTTAAGATTGGTGTGATGGTAGTGGGGCAGGGCATGATTGAAACTAGAGAATTATATCCTTTCTGTTTTGTCAGTTTCCTAACCCCTGTTGGGTCCACTGCTGATTTATTTGAGAATCTTCATCAACATTGGGGGTACAGAAGGGTAACATTTGCTTTTCTCACTTCCCACTTGATTTTCCTGTCCATATGCTTTACTCTAGCCCAATTCTTAACTAGAGAAATGCCAGGGCAATTGCTGAAGAGGAAAATGCCTGGGTAGCAAGGAGGAGGACAAGAATCCCTGAAGTGGGGCAATGCGGGGAAGGAACCAAAAGGAAGGAAACACTAGAAAAACTATAAATACAGGGACCAGGGACAAAGGTCTGTCTACCAAGAGATCAGTTTCCATAACCTCCTGTTTGTTTATTTGTCCTTAGATCTTCTGTAGAACTTATCATCATTGAAAGCAAGAAAAGGAGAAAAAGATCAATTACTCCAGATCAGTGCAGGTTGGTATGGAAACTTCCTCAGTATTCCTGTAGGATGAAGTAGTGGAGATGTTCTTGGGTCCAGTATGGGTAAAGAGCCAGCCTAGGGATTCCTCAGGCTCTCTTACTCCCATCCTGCTTTCCCAATCTCCATACTCCTATTTTGTGTCTTGAAAGAAAATTAGTAGCACCTGCAGTTGAAGGGACTGTGAATTTAAGGTGGAGATTGCTAATTATCTACCTCTCCCATTTAGCACTGGGTTTCTATACTCTCCTGTCTCTCTGTGCTAATAAAAATGAGAAAAAATTGGAAGAGACTCAAAGCCTCATTTCCTTCCTCCACCTGCAGGTCCAACTTCAGCAGCAGATCTAGTGGCTTTGGAGTGACTGAAGACCACCACCCTCCACAGGACGGAGCTCAGGCACACAGCCATTCTTCGCTTTCCTGAGTGAGCTTTCTCCGCACCTTGTTTATGTCATTGGCAGAGCTTGTAGTTTGAAAGGGGGTTGAGTGACTGCTGGACTTTGTATGAAAATACCAATCTGGGACAGACCTTTGCTCAAGGCTGAAAGGGGGTGAAGGTATATAAATTGGCCTTGACTCTATTTTGGATTATGACTGTCTCTGAGGCCAAGTCAAGGGAAGGGGAGAGGCTGGTCCTGGCTTGAAAATTGGAATCAGTGGCCCTGTCAACACCACAGCCAAGGTTAGGGTCCACACCAAGGCAGTGGCTGAGACAAAACGAAAAACGGGACCAGTGACTCAGGCCAAGGCTGGTGATGGGTCAGTGGCCAGGACACAAATGGTGACCTATAATGAGGCCACAGCTACGGCAAGTGAAGTGAACAAGATGGAAGCCAAGACTAAGATTAGAGTCATGGCTGAAACTAAGGCAAAACCCCTGGTAGAACCTGGTATAGTGCCCCCAAACAATTCAGAGGCCATGCCTACATCTAGGACCAGTGTTGTGATCAAGTATGAAGTCAATGGTGATGATGGAAGGGAAGCCAATATCAGATCCTTTTCTAAAGAAGACGATAAGGCCAATATTGGATCCAAGCCCCAGAGAAGGAGAGAGGTCAGCATCAAGTTCAGAGCTGGGGACAGAGCTGGTATTGTAATCGAGTCCAATGATGAAGATGAAGAAAGTATCTGCTCTTGGTTCTGGACTGGAGAAGAGCCTAGTTTAGGATCCTGGTTCTGGCCCGAAGAAGAGACTCCTTATCAAGTTTATAAGCCTCCACCTAAGATCCAGGAAAAGTCCAAGCCCACACCCAAACCAGAACTTACTATAAAGCAAAAAGTGGCAGCATGGTCCAGGGCCAGGTATAGTGTCCTAGTCCCAATAGAGGGAGGGGAGCGATCCTTACCTCCAGAAGGGAATTGGACTCTGGTTGAGACCTTGATTGAAACTCCTCTGGGGATTCGGCCTCTGACCAAGATTCCACCTTATAATGGACCTTACTTCCAGACCTTAGCTGAGATCAAAGAACAGATTAGGTATAGGGAAAAGTATGGTCCCAATCCAAAAGCTTGCCGCTGTAAATCACGTGTCTTCAGTTTAGAGCCTAAAGAGTTTGATAAACTTGTTGCCCTACTTAAGTTAACTAAGGATCCTTTCATTCATGAAATAGCAAAGATGATAATGGGCATCAGTCCTGCTTACCCATTTACCCAAGATATAGTTCATGATGTAGGTATTACTGTTATGATTGAAAACTTGGTCAATAATCCCAATATTAAAGACCACCCTAGAGCTAAGGCAGATGACAATTCTGAGTCTTCTGAAGAACTAAAAACAGAAGAGTCATACATAAATCAAGTTTGTAAGGACGTAATCTCTTATCCTTTGAACTCCCATGTGCAACTTGCTGGACTAAAATTGTTGGAGCATTTGAGTGTGAAATTTGAGAATCACCATATGATTGCCAGTTATATTCCAGATTTCCTCACCGTGTTAAACAAGGGGAGTGTCAAAACCAAGTTTTATGTTTTAAAAGTGCTTTTGCGCTTGTCTAAAAATCAAGCTAATACAAGAGAATTGATCAGTGCCGAAGTACTGTCATCATTGGTTGCACCCTTTAACAAAAATGAGTCAAAGGCCAATATTCTTAATATCATTGAAATTTTTGAGAATATAAATTTCCAATTCAAAAAGAAGGTGAAGCTATTTACCAAGGAAGAGTTCACTAAATCTGAACTTATTTCCATATTCCAGGAAGCAAAAGAGTTTGGTCAGAAACTCCAAGACTTAGCAGAGCACAGTGATCCTGAGGTGAGAGATAAAGTTATAAGATTAATACTGAAACTCTGAATAGCCAGGTATTCTCACAAAGCCTTGAAGAATTTTTTGGTGTCATAGTATGAAATTGATGTATATTATAAGTTCAGTATTTATGTTGTTTCTGTTGATTGAAGGAGGCAATTTTATGAATACCAAATGATCTTGAGAGCTTGAATATTTGTTAATTTTTGTTGTGCTATATAAATTGAGACATTTTCAATACTTTTGTAACAAGACCTGATAATGAAACTGTTCATCTTAAGTAAGTTATACTTATGTGCTTTTTATATTGATGTAAGTGAATTCATTTGAGACTTCTTTTACATAATAAAGTTGCATGCTAAAACTGGTGAAAACATTGTCCTAGCTCTTCAGTTGAAGTCTAGTCAGAGGAATAAAGCACATCCAGTACAAAGGTAATCAACAGCACTGTCTGTGTGTGTAGAGGGACAGACAAAACAAGTTCACATTGACAGACCCTTCAGTTTCATGTTCAAAGAATAGAATCACTCTATATACAAGAAGATATGATTGTGTTACTGGTTGACATCTGGACAGATCTGAGGAAAGGGATGAAGACACCGACTTAGGAGAAAGGGAACATAGTTGGTTTTATTTCAGTCAGTCCCAGAACTTGTGCTGAACCTTTGACATAGAATGTCTCATCGTCATACCTTAAAGTCTTTAAACCCCAATAGGATTCCTGGTTCTTACCCCCATTCAGCAAAGCATTGGAAATGTGGTTGTAAAACAACAGCTCCACTATGCCCTCAAATTCCAGGTAAGCTGTCTAGAGGTACCAGGTTTACTGCTTCATCTGAGACTCCTTACCCCTGTAACCCTGGACCTCAGAGGAGGGTATTTCTGGGCACCAACTGCAAAAACTGCTTCATGGATATCTCATTTGTTCTGCCTTCGTGACTTTACTCTTATCCTTGCTTTTGTTTGCTGACCAATCCTTTGGACTTGGTGATATGCACCTATGGTAGCAGTCCCTGTTTTCACTGATCCCTTTTGGTCAGAGTTCAGATCTGGGAGACAGTCATGAGACACCAAAGTCCTTTAGGAGTATGTGGTTAGGAAGAAATTAGTTCCCCTAATCCCACTATCCTATCTTTTCATTTGTACAGTTTACAGAGCTGAAGCCATGTTGTCTATACTACCTCAGCTCCTCCTGTTCAGACTTAACTAAAGTTAGGTTTTGGCTTGGAGGTTGTGGCATATAATGCCAGAGTATAGATTGAGATCTGGGGTCACCTCTGCTACTTCATAATCTCTGCTTCCTTTGCTGTTATCTTCTTTTCTATACTACCCAGAATTGGGAGATACAGATACTAGGATCAGTGTATAAATATTGGTCTTCCTAATGAACTTTTTTCTCTCTCTCTTAACTTTTTATATGTATTGCAGGGAAGGCTTAAACTGAAAAATCTCAACAAGGCATCATGTGCCCCTAATTTCAGTAGCTATCCCTAGTTTAATTTCTTTTTTAAGATTTTATGTATTTAGTATTAAAGGGGAAGGGAGGGGGAAGAGAGGGAAAGAAACATCAATGTGTTAGAGAAACCAATCAGTTGCTTCTTGCATGCCCCCAACCAGGGACTTGGCCCTCAACCCAAGTGTGTCTCCTGACCTGGGAATCAGACTGGCAGCCTCTCAGTTTGCAGGACAATGCCCAATCCACTGAGTCACACCATTCAGAGCTGTCCCTAGTTTAATATCTATTAAGGTCAAATATGAACTTATATTTCATACATGTAGGAGTTAAAATGAAGGCCAACCAGCCACACTTGGGCATTAAAGTTGAAAAAAAGCAGATGGGCTTTTTGCAATGGGTAATTACAACTTAGATGATTTTTGAAGTTCTTTATAACTTGCTTTTTAATGCAAAGAACTCCCATAGCCTGGAATTCCAGCTGTGGGTACTGCTTTCAGAGTTGGTAATCTTCACAATACAACTGGATGAGACCCTGTGGAATATTCTCTCAAATACCCTGTGGAGCACACACTAAATCAGTTCATGGCTATAGAATTTTCCATCGGCTAAAGTGAAGGGTGAGTGTAGGGTATGGCGGTGTGGAGTATTTGTATCAAAGCAAAACTGATGATGGTCTCTTTTGGGTGGGAATTATGGGAGACAGAGCCATTTACCAAATTGTTCTTGGAGTGTGCTTGAAGTCAAAACTTTATCTCTGTTTCATCTTCTTTCCTGGTAAAATAATTCAGGCAAGCCCATGTAGTATCAGGGCTAATCAAGACATTACTTATCTTAAAATGTTACTACCTGGGGGTAAAAATCAGTGTGGATTTCTCATCTTGCAAGTACCCCTGCAGTACAGTGGGACAGTAAGCACCCCCTCACCCTCTACTATGCGCTCAATATTAAAAGAGGGACTTTCAGTGTAAATTCATCTATAAAATATCACTAAATTCCCTAACAAGGCTTTCAAAACTCTATATCCCTCAGCACCTTTCCATTTTTTCCCATTATATGTCACTAAGTGATCTACAAGTTCTGTCCAGAAGGTATCCAGCCATATAATATGAAAAATAGAGGCATTTATTAAAGAAGATACAAGATATAAGAAAAATTGTAAATTGGACGATGATGCCTCAGTCACCTTCAAAGTAGGCACCTTGGGACCTCACATAGTTCTCCCAATTGCCATCAGCTGCCTTGTCATATTTTCCTGAATCTCATCAAAGGTCTAAAATCTCTCCCCTTGCAAAGCTGATTTTAGTTTTGGAAAAGCCAGAAGTCGCAGGGGGACAAATCTAGGCTGTAGGGGGCCTGAGTCACCTGAGTAATTTGATGTTTTGCCAAAAAACTCTGCACAAGACATGATGTGTGAGTGAGTGTGGTGTGGTGATAAAGCCATCAATCACCAGTTTCCCATAGCTGCAGCCTTCTGAATCATCTGAATAATCTCCATAGAAAAACATTCAGGCTTACTGCAAAATTTGATGCAGATTCGTTACTCTGCTCACTCAGTCATTTTGAATGTGGTGGCCACACAGTGCACATGCTCACTCAACAGCTTCTACAACCCCCACTGACTAGTACAGTGAAGTCATCATTGTTGACACATGCACATCCCAGTTCACGCTTATTGGCTGCCAGGTTACATCGATGTTGTGCAACCATTCTTGTTATGTTAACAATGGTTAGATTTTTTCCAGACAGACCTCATGTATTTAAGACACACTGAACTATTTCATGTATTTTTCCTACTTTTGTGTGTTTCCTCATGTTGTTCACCAATGTAATCCCTCCTATTTTGTTCGTTCTTCAAATTGCTTCAGCTATACAGGGTCATTTACAGTTCCATACAAATTTTAGAAGTGTTTGTTCAATATCTGTGAAATATGCCATTGGTACCTTAATAGGTATTGCATCGAATCTATAAATTGCTTTAGTTAATATAAACATTTTAATGAGATTAATTCTTCCAATCCATGAATACAGTATATGTTTCCATTTGTTTGTGTCTTAATTTCTTTCTTCAGTGTTGTATAGATTTCTGACTACAGGTCTTTTACCACCTTGGTTAGATTTATTCCTATTTTTTTTGTTGTTGTTGTTTGTTTGTTTGGTGTTTATTTTTTTTCTAAATCAAATGTTTTTTTTTTCCCAGATTTCTGTTCTGATATTTCATTGCTGGTGTACAAAAATACTTTTATTTCTGGATATTAAGTTTGTATCCCACCGTTTTGCCAATTTCATTTATGAGGTCAAGTAGTTTTTTGGTGGAGTCTGTAGGGTTTTCTGTGTATACTATCATGTCACCTGAAAACAATGACAGTTTTGTTTGCTCTTTTCCAATTTGTATGCCTTTATTTACTTTTCTTGTCTGATTGCTGAGGCTACCACTTCCAATACTGTGCTGAATAGAATTGGTGAAAGTAGACATCCTTGTCTTCTTCCTGATCTTAGTGGGAAAGTTTTCAGATTTTGCCCATTCAGTATGATGTTGGCTGTAGGTCTCTCATATATGGCCTTTATTATGTTGAGGAATGCTGCTCTATTCCCACTTTGCTGAGTGTTTTTATCATAAATGGGTACTATACCTTATCAAATGGTTTTTCCACATCTATTGATATGATTATGTGATTTTTTGCCTTTGCTTTTGTTTATGTGATGTATTACATTTTCTGATTTGCCAATATTGTACCATCCTTGCATCCCTGGGATGAATCTCACTAGGTCATGTTGTATGATCTTTTTAATGTATTGTAGGATGTGATTTGCCAATATTTTGTTCAGGATTTTAGCATCTGTCTACATCAGCATTATTGGCTTGAAGATTTCTTTCTTCTTTATGTCTTTATCTGGTTTTGGGATTAGGATGATGCTGGCTTCATAAAAAATATTTGGGAGTCTTCCTTCTTCTTGGATTTTTTGTAATAGTCTGTGAAGCATAGGGGTTAGCTCTTCCTTAAATGCTTTGTAGAATTCTCCTGTGAAACCCTCTGGTCCAGGGCTTTTGTGTGTTGGGAGTTTTGTGATTACTGCTTCAATTTCATCAGCTGTTATTGGTCTGTTCAGGTTTTCTGCTTCTTTTTCATTGAGTCCTGGAAGATTATATTTTTCTAGAAATTTGTCCATTTCACCTAGGGTTTCAAATTTCTTGGCATACAGTTCTTCATTGTAATTTCTTACAATCTTTGGATTTCAGTGGTATCAGTTGTAATCTCTCCTCTTTCATTTCTGATTGTGTTTATTTGGGCCTTCTCTCTTTTTTTCTTGATGAGCCTGCTTAAAGGTTTGGTGATTTTGTTTATCTTTTCGAAGAACCATCTCCTGGATTCATTGATCCTTAGAATTGTGTTTTTAGTCTCTGTGTCATTTAATTCTGCTCTGATCTTGGTTATTTCCTTCCTTCTACTTGCTCTGGGCTGTCTTTGTTGTTGTACCTCCAGCTCTTGTAGGCATAGGGTTAGGTTGTTTATTTGAAATGTTTCTATCTTTTTTAGAAAGGCCTGTATCGCTATGAACTTCCCTCTCAGGACTGCCTTTGCTGTGTCCCATACAGTTTGGTTTGTTGTGAGTTCATTTTCATTTGTTTCCAAAAAATTTTCGATTTCTTTCTTGATCTTATTTTCAACCCATTCATTGTTTAATAGCATGGTATTCAATGTCCATACGTTTCAGTGTTTTTGAATTTTTTTCCTCGAGGTTGGTTTCTAGTTTTAATTCCTTGTGGTTGGAGAAAATCGTTGATGTGATTTCAGTTTTCTAGAATTTTTTGATGCTTGTTTTGTGTCCTATCATGGGGTCTATCTTTGAAAATGTTCCATGTGTATTTCACATGGAATTCAATTTGAAAAGAATGTGTATTTCACTTTTTGGGGATGGACGGCTCTCTCTCTATATATATATATCAGTTAAGTCCATTTCATCTTTGGCATTGTTCAATGCCACAATATCTTTGTTGATATTTTGTTTGGAAGATCTGTCCATTTTTGACAGTGGGGTGTTAAAATCCTCTACTATAATTGTGTTGCCGTAAATATCTTTCTTGAAGTCCTCCAAGAGTTTCTTTATGTATTTGGGTGCTCTTATGTTGGGTGTATATATACTTAAAATATTTACATCTTCTTGGTGGATTCTTCCCTTGAGTATTATGAAGTGACCTCTGGATCTCTCTTTATGGTCCTTTATTTTGAAGTCTATTTTGTCTGATATGAGTATTGCTACCCTGGCTTTTTTTCCCTGTCTATTTGCTTGGAAAATTTGTTTCCAGCATTCACTTTCAGTCTGTGTAGGTTTTTTATCCTGAGGTGGGTCTCTTGTAGGCAGCATATGTGTGGGTCTTGCTTTCTTATCCATTCGGCTATTCTATGTCTTTTGATTGGAGCATTTAATCCATTTACGTTTAAGGTTATTATTGATAGATACTTATTCATTGTCATTTTCATACCTCTCTTCCTCTCTCTTTTCCTTCCTTCCCTTATAGCAGGCCCTTTAGCATCTCTTGCAGAGCTGGTTTGGTGGAGGTGTAATATTTTAGACTTCTTTTGTCTGGGAAGCTCCTTATTTGGCCTTCTATCTTCATTGAGAGCCTTGCTGGGTAATGTAGCCTTGGTTGCAGACCTCTGGTTCTCATTACTTGGAATATTTCTTGCCATTGTCTTCTGGCTTGCAGCATTTCCATTGGGAAGGCAGCTGTTAGCCTTACGGGGCTCCTTGTACGTTACTTCCTGTTGCTGCCTTGCCACTTTTAAGATTCCCTGTTGGTCTTAGAATTTTGCCATTTTAATTATGATGTGTCTTGAGGTGGGCCTCTTTGGGTTCCTCTTGATTGGGACTCTCTGTGTTTCCTGGATTTGTGTTAGTTTTTCTCTCATCAAATTAGGGAAGTTTTTCATCATTACTTTTTCAAATAGGTTTTCTATCTCTTGCTCTTCTTCTTCTCCTTCTGGTATCCCTATTATATGGATATTATTACATTTCATATTATCTTGCATTTCTCTTAATTCCTCTTCATATTCTGACCCCTTTTTTTTTCTTGCTCTTTCTAGGTGTTTTTTCTACTTTGTCCCCCAATTTGCTGACCCAACTTTCTGCTTCATCAATCCTGCTTTTCATTCCTTCTACTGTGTTCTTCAGTTCAGAAATTGTATTGTTCATTTCCTCTTGACCCTTTTGATAGTTTCTATTTCCTTTTTCATGTTGATATAGTTTGCAGTGAGTTCATTGTTGTTTCTCTGTAGTTTCTGGAAGCTCATTGTGAGCTCATTGAGCTTCCTGATATCATTGCTTTGAACTGAATATCTGATAGTTGAGTTGCCTCTATTTCACTTAGCATTCTTTCTGAGGCTTCCTCCTCTCCTTTCATTTTGGGATTGTTTCTTCATCTTCCCATTGTTTGTGAGATTCTTCTTGTTAGCCTCAGCTTCTTAAATTGATCTGTTCTGGCTCCCTGGATTTATGGTGTGAACTTCTGTGGTAGAATACCTCTGAGATTCAGTGGTGCAGTCTCCTTTGGCTATTCTGGTGTTCAGAGCTTCCACCTACTATTTTTTGTGATTAGTTGGAGGGGCAAGGCAAAATGGTTTAAGACAGCAAGAGAGTATTCTATGATATTTACAGTAGCAGCCAGTAGAAAAGAGATAGGAGGTCCTTTGGCTATGTATAGTGTTAACTGTGATCTTCCACCCAAGTAGCCACTTTTTAGAAAGGATGGAAAGAAGATAAGACTCTTGTTGTGGAGGGAAGGATTACGAGTTGGATCTAGAAAGCAGTGAGGTTGTGGGAGGTCAGATTCTGGGGTAAGGTGAGAGTAAAGGATAGTAAATAGGTGTAGTGTGTGAGAGAATAGAGTTAACCACTACAGTAATAGATTTCAGTAAACCATGAAGTGGGCTAAGATCTGGGTGTGTTGTTGTGTGGTAGTTACAATTGTATGGAATAGCTATTATTTACAGTGATATTAGAGCAACAATCATATGACAAAATCTATGAGATCTAGATAACAAGAATTAGGGAGTATACAACCTTGAGTAGTGTACTAATGAAGTCAAGGACAGTAAATTAGCAATGCACTATGAATGAGATAACAGGGGAAACCTGTCAAATGAAACAATATAACTAGACAAGCAAAGAAGACTATACAGAAAGAAGAGAAATACAAGAATACTATTAAAATAAAAGATGTAAGAATAACGAAAAAATAGTAATACAAATATGCAATAACTTGCAGTTTCTCTGTAATAGCAGACTGAAATTCGTCTCATTGTTTCAGCTGTTGGGTTGTCCCCTCTTTGGGTCCAACTCTGGTCTTTTCACAGTTCCCTTTTTATGTGTGTGTCTGTGTGTCAGTTATGGGTATTAAAAAAGAAAAAGGATACAAAAAAGAAAAAAGAAGAAAAGCAGAAAAAAGAAGGAAGAAGAGATAAAATTGGAAAGAAAGGAAGAAGGAATAAAACTGAAAAGGTAAGATAAGGAAAATGAATTGAGAGATCTAAAAATAATAAAAAGTAAAAAATTACTAAAAAAAAAACCCCAAAATCAAACAAACAAAGAAAACAAAACAAAATAAAAAAACCTCTTGTTGGTTTCAAACTGGCCAAACCAGTTTTCCTGGTCTTGTTGGCTGCAGGAGACTGAGGGGCACTGGTTTTGCATTTCTCTCTTCCTGTTCAGCACTCATTCGCTCACTCTCCCCAGAGCCAGTCTAGTGCCTCTTCTAAGGGCCCTGGTTGTGGGAACCAAGCCCTCCTAAGCGTGCTTCCCCCAGGTTCACAGTTGTGGGGTCTGGGGCTCCTACAGAGCGTGCACTTCTCTTAGGTTTACAGGCATGGGCTCTGGGGCTCCTGAGGAGCATGTGCTTCCCCTGGGTTCACAGTTGTGAGCTCCAGGGCTCCTGAGGGGCCCACACTTCTCCTGGTTTCATAGTTGTGGTCTCTGGGGCTCCTGTGGAGCACACATTTTCCCCAGGTTTACAGTTGTGAGCTCCGGGTCTTCCACAAAGCACACTCTTCCCGGGTTGTGGGCACAGGTGCACAGCCAGGCCACCCTTGGTCGCATGGGTTCCAGTGCACACTCCTCCCAGGGCTATGCATGGGTGTTCACAACCCCTGTATGTTTGCCACTTAGTCCTCATTCCCCACTCTGCGCCTTCAAGCAACCAGGCCTCCCCTGGTGCTGCTCAATCCTTGTTTGGCCAGGGAGGGAGCGCATGACCCAGTGCTCTCCCAAGAGCCCTCTGGGAGACCTGTTGAGCCCCAGGCCTGGGGCTTCAGCCTCCCTGGTCCCCCCGCTGATCCTTGTGCCCTTATTGTCCTGAAGCACTCTCCTCACTATCTGGTTTTTCAATGTCCGCTACAATTTTTGAATTCCTATTTTTGTATATGCTGTGGTACTATTGGCTGTTTGCTCTGTTCCTCCATAGATCGGCTAGGTTTTTCTCCTGTGTGTAGGAGGAAGTGGAATCTGCTTCCTCCTACCATGCCATCATCCCTCCTCTCCTGTCATTGATATTTTAATAGGGATTGTGTTGAATCTATAAATTCATTTGTGTAGTGTATACATTTTAATGCTGTTACTTCTTCCAATCCGTGAACATGGTATATGCTTCTATTTATGTGTCTTCCTTAATTACTTTCTTCAGTCTTGTGTTGTTTTCTGAGTACAGGTCTTCTACCACCTTGGTTAGGTTTATTCCTAGGAACTTTATTTTCCTCATTGCTATAGCAAATGGGATTTTTCCCCCTGATTTCTCTTTCTAATATTTTGTTGCTGGTGAACAAAAATGCCTTCAAGTTCTGAATATTGACTTTGTATCACATTGTTTCGCCAAATCCTTTTATTTGGCCAAGTAGTTTTTTGGTGGAGTGTATATACAATATCATGTCATCTGCAAACAATGAGAGTTTTACTTCCTCCTTTCCAATTTGTATCCGTTTTATTTCTTCTTCTTTTTTGATTGCTATGGCTAGATCTTCCAATACTGTGTTGAATAAATGTGGTGTAGTGGACATCCTTGTCCAGTTCCTGATCTTAGTCAAAAAGATTGTAGTTTTTGCCCATTGAGTATGATGCTGGCTGTAGGTCTCTTGCATATGGCCTTTATTATGTAGAAGCATGCTCCCTCTACTCCCACTTTGCTGAGTGTTTTTATAAGAAATGGGTCTATACCTTATCAAATGCTTTTTCTGCATCTATTGATATAATCATGTCATTTTAGTCTTTCCTTTAGTTTCAGTGATGCATTAGGTTCATTGATTTGTGAATATTGTACCATCCTTGCATCCCTGGGATGAATCCCATTTGATCATGCTGTATGATCTTTTTGATGTACTGCTGGATACACTTTGCCAGTACTTTGTTGAGGATTTTGGCATCTATATTCATAAGCATTACTGGCCTACAGTTTTCTTTCTTCGTTGTCTCTTTACCTGTTTGGGGGATTAGGATGATGCTGGCCTCCTATAAAGAGTTTGGAAGTCTTTCCTCTTTTTGGATTTTTTGGAATAGTCTGGGAAATATAGGGGTTAGCTCTTCCTTAAATGTTTTGTAAAAGTCTCCTGTGAAACTGTCCAATCCAGGGTCTTTGTGTGATGTAAGTTTTTTTATTATTGCTTCAGTTTCATCAGCTGCAATCAGTCTGTTCAGCCTTTCTACTTCTTCTTCATTCAGTTTCAAAACATACTTTTCCAACAATTTCTGCATTTCGCCTAGGTTGTCAATTTCTTGGCATATACTTCCTCATAGTAATTTCTTACAATCCTTTGTATTTCTTTGGTACCAGCTGTAATCTCTCCTCTTAATTTCCAATTATTTTTATTTGGCCCCTCCCTCTTTTTTTAAATTTTTTTATTGTTCTGCAAGTACAGTTTTCTATCTTACCCCCAGGCCTCCCTGTATCCCTCCCCCATTTCCAACTCCCTTGTTATTGTCCATTTGTCCTTTATAATTGTTCCTGTAAACGCTTCACCCTTTTTCCCCATTATCACCTCCCCAATCCCTTCTGATCACTGTCAGCCTATTCTCAATTTCAGTGTCTTTGGCTATACTTTGCTTGTTTGTTCATTATGTTGATTAGGTTCCTGTTAATGGTGAGATCATATGGTATATGTCTTTTATTGCCTGACTTACTTCACCTAGCATAATGCTCTCCAGTTCCAAACATACTGTCGCAAAGGATAGGAGCTCCTTTTTTCCTTTTACTTTGTGGAATTCCATTGTGTGAATGTACCATAGTTTTTTATCCATTCATTTACTGATGGGCACTTGGATTGCATTTAGCACTTGGCTATTATAAATTGTGCTGCTATGAACATTGGGGTGATAGATTCTTTGGATTGATGTTTCAGGGTTCTTAGGATATAATCCTAGCAGTGGAATTGTCAGGCCAAAAGCCACTTCCCTTTTTAGTTTTCTGAAGAAATTCCATACGGTTTTCCATAGTGGTTGCACCAGTCAGCAGTCCCACCAATAGTACACTAGGGTTTCCTTTTCTCCACACCCTCTCCAACATTTGTTCTTTGTTGCTTTGTTTATGATGGCCAGTCTGATTGGTGTGAGCTGGTATAGTATTATTGTTTTAAATTGCATCTCTCTGATGGCTAGCGATACTGAGCATCCTTTTTTTTTTTCAATTTTATTTTAATGATTGTTCAAGAACAGTTTTCTCCCCTTTACTCCCAATCCAGCCCACCCACCCCACTCCCAACTTCCCTCCCATTACCACCCTCCCCCTAGTTTTTATCCATGTTTTTATCTTTTAACTTTGTTCCTGTAAACCCCTCCCCTTTTCCCCTGAAATTCCCTCTTCTCTCTCCTCTGGTCACTTTCTGCCTGTCCTCTAATGCAGTGTCTTTGACTATATTTTGCTTGTTTCTTTGTTTTATTGTTTAGGTTCCTGTTAAAGGTGAAATCATATGGTATTTATCTTTCACTGCCTGGCTTATTTCACTTAACATAATGCTTTCCAGTTGCATCCATGAGATACTGAACATCCTTAAATATGTCTCTTGACCTTCTGTATGTCCTCCTTGGAGAAGTGTCTGTTAAAGTCCTTTTCCCATTTTTTAATTCGGTTGTTTGTCTTCTTACAGTGGAGTCATATGAGTGCTTTATACATTTTGGAGATCAATCACTTGTCTGAGATATCATTGGCAAATATGTTTTCCCATACGGTTGGTTCTCTTTTCATTTTAATGCTGTTTTCTTTAGCCATACAGAAGCTTTTTATTTGGATGAAATCCCCTTTGTTTATTCTTTCCTTTATGTCCCTTGTTGTAGGGGACATATCAGTGAAAATATTACTGTGTGGAATATCTGAGATTTTCCTGCCTATGTTCTCCTATAGGACTTTAATGGTGTCACAACTTATATTTAAATCTTTCATTCACCTTGAATTTATTTTTGTGTATGGTGTAACTTGGTGCTCAAGTCTCATTTTTTTTTTTGCATGTAGCTGTCTAGCTTTGCCAACACCATTTGTTAAAGAGGCTATTTTTGCTCCATTTCATGCTTCTGCCCCCTTTGTCAAATATTAATTGACCATAGAGACTTGGGTTTATTTCTGGGCTCTCTGTTCTATTCCACTGGTCCATGTGCCTGTTCTTATGCCAGTACCAGGCTGTTTTAATTACAGGGGCCTTGTAATACAGTTTGATATCAGCTATTGTGATTCTTCCCACTTTGCTCTTCTTTCTCAAAATTGCTGCAGCTGTTTGGGATGGTTGATGGCTCCATACAAATTTTTGAAGTGTTTGTTCTATATCTGTGAAGTATGCCATTGGTACTTTAATAGGTATTGCATTAAATCTATAAATTGCTTTGGGTAGTATGGACATTATGACAATGTTAATTCTTCCAATCCATGAACACAGTGTATGTTTCCACTTGTTTGTGTATTCCTTAATTTCTTTCTTTGGTGTTGTGTAGTTTTCTTAGTACAGATCTTTTACCTCCTTGGTTAGGTTTATTCCTAGGTATTTTATTTTTCTTGTTGCTAAATCAAATGGGATATTTTTCCAGATTTCTGTTTCTGATATTTCATTGTTGGTATACAAAAAATACCTTTATTTGTGGATATTGAGTTTGTATCCCATTGTTTTTGACAAATTCATTTATTAGGGTGAGGATAGGAGACTGTTCTGTGTGGCATGGGCACAGCTCCCATCTGAATAGCCAGTGGAAAGCAAGGTCCAATGCACAGGACCCATGCCCATGCATTGGTTCTCCTATGGGGAATCAGGCCTGCTTTGTACCTAGACTGCTATGAGACTTGGTTTTGCTAAAACTCCCTCACCCCGAATTGAGGCAGCAAGTGCTTACTGTAACTTCCTAAAGTCTGTGCTAAACCTCCCCAGTATGGAGTTTAACCGTTTCAACCAATTTTCCCCTTGGTCTGCTACATCCTTCTCTTTGAAGTAATTAGCGGCATCCTCTCCTTTGTTCTCTGTAAAAAGTAACCACCTAAAGCGAACCTGTGCATAATAAAAGAGGACCATCATGCAATGTTCCCAGAAAAACAATAAATGCTTTTCAAGGCAAGGGTCGGCATACTCTTCCCTTGAGAGAGAGACTGAGGTGCTCCGAGATGCTCTCCTATTGAAAGAGGCTGAGGTTTCCCTTTTCCTCCAGAGGACTTGGTAGTCTGTGTGAATTTTTCTTGTGTCTCTTCCACAATGCTGTGAACACTGCTTGCTGGTGAGCACATCAGTTGGACATTTTTTTTTTTAGTGGAGTCTATAGGGTTTTCTATGTACACTATTATGTCACCTTCAAAGAATGAGAGTTTGTTTCCTCTTTTGCAATTTGGATGCTTTTTGTTTCTTTTTCTTCTCTGATAGGTGTGGCTAGGACTTATTATTCTATGTTGAATAGAAGTGGTGAAATTGGACAACCTTGTCTTGTTCCTGATCTTAGTGGGAAAGTTTTCAGATTTTTCCCATTGAGTATGATGCTGGCTGTAGCTCTCTTATCTGTGGCCTTTTTTTTTAAATTAATTAATTTATTTATTTTTAGAGACGGAAGGGAGGGGGAGAGAGAGAGAGAGAGAAACATCAATGTGCGGTTGCTGGGAGACATGGCCTGCAACCTAGGCATGTGCCCTGACTGGGAATTGAACCTGCGATGCCTGGTTCGCAGCCTGCGCTCAATCCACTGAGCTACACCAGCCAGGGCATCTGTGGCCTTTATTATGTTGAGGAATTCTCCCTCTATTCCCACTTTGCTGACTGTTTTTATCATAAATTGGTGCTATAACTTAACAAATGCTTTTCCCGCATCTATTGATATAGTCATGTGATTTTTATCTTTGCTTTTGATTATGTGATATGTTACATTTATTGACTTGCGAATATTGTACCATCCTTGCATCCCTGGGATGAATTCCACCTGGTTATGATGTATGATCTTTTCATTGTATTGCTGGATATGATTTGTCAATATTTTGTTCAGGATTTTAGTGTCAATGTTTATCAGTGATATTGGCCTGACATTTTCTTTCTTTGTTGTGTCTTTATCTGATTTGGGGATTAGGATGATGCTGGCTTCATAAAAAGAGTTTAGGAATCTTCCATCTTCTTGGAATTTTTGTAATAGTCTGTGAAGAATGGAGGTTACCTCTTCCTTAAATACTTTGTAGAATTCTCCTGTGAAACCATCTGGTCCAGGGCTTCTGTATGTTGGGAGATTTTTTTATTGCTACTTCAATTTCACCAGCTGTTATTGGTCTGTTCAAGCTTTCTGCTTCTTCTTCATTGAGTTTTAGATTATATTTTTCTAGAAATTTGTCCATTTCACCTAGGGTTTCAAATTTCTTGGCATTATAGTTCTTCATTGTAATTTTTTACAATCCTTTGTATTTCTGTGGTATCAGTTGTAATCTCTCTTCTTTCATTTCTGATTATGTTTATTTGTGTCCTCTCTCTCTTTTTCTTGATGAGTCTGCTTAAAGGCTTGTCAATTTTGTTTATCTTCTCAATGAAGCAGTTTCTGGATTTGTCAATCCTTAGAATTGTGCTTTAAGTCTCCATGTCACTTAATTCTCCTCTGATCTTGGTTATTTCTTTCCTTCTACTTGTTCTGGGCTGTTTTTGTTGTTTTTCCTCCCGTTTTCACAGATGTAGGGCTAGGTTATTTCTTTGAAATGTTTCTATATATTTTAGGTAGGTCTGTATCTCTATGAACTTCCTTCTCAGGATTGCCTTTGCTGTGTTCCCTAAGTTTGGTTTATTTTGAGTTCATTTTTATTTGATTCCAAAAAAATTTAATTTTTTTCCTCAGTCTGATTGTTAATCCATTCATTATTTAATAGCATGCTATTCAACCTCCATGACTTTGAGTGCTTTTGAGTTTTCTCCTTGAGGTTGGTTTCTAGTTTCAGGCTCTTGTCATCTAGCTTAATGTGATTTCAGTTTTCTTGAATTTGTTGAGGTTTGTTTTGTGTTCTATCATGTGATCTCTCTTTGAAAATGTTCTATGTGCATTTAAAAAGAATCTGTGTTTTGCTTCTTTGGGATGAAAGAATTTATATATATATAGAAATAAATTAAGCGCATTTTTCCAAGCCGAAATATATTTGTTGATATTTTAAAAAAAATTTTTTTAATTTTTTTAAATTATATTTTATTAATTATGCTATTACACTTGTCCCAATTTTGCCCTCTTTGCCCTTCTCCACCCAGCACCCCTACTTCCTCAGGCAATCCCACATCATTGTTAATGTTCATGGGTCATGTGTACAAGTTCTTTGGCTACTCCATTTCCTGTATTGTACTTTACATCAGCATGGCTAGTCTATAATGACCTATTTGTACTTCTTTTATTTTTTGACATATCACTTGTTTTTATTTTTTTCTCTATTACATATCCTTTATTTTTTAATATATTTTATTGAATATGCTATTACAGTTGTCCCATTTCCCCCTTCACTCCCCTCCACCCTGTACACCCTCTCCCACCCACATTCCCCCCCATTAGTTCATGTCCATGTGTCATAGGTTCTTTAGCTTCTACATTTCCCATGCTATTCTTGCCCTCCCCCTGTCTATTTTCTACCTACCATCTATGCTACTTATTCTCTGTACCTTTTACCCCTCTCTCCTCCTGCCACTTCCCTGTTTCTAACCCTCCATGTGATCTCCCTTTCTGTAGTTCTGTTCCTGTTCTAGTTGTTTGCATAGTTTCTTTTTGTTTTTATTTTAGGTGTGGTTGTTAATAATTGTGAGTTTGCTGTCATTTTACTATACATGTTTTTTTAATCTTCTTTTTCTTAGATAAGTCCCTTTAACATTTCATAAAATAAGGGCTTGGTGATGATGAACTCCTTTAACTTGATCTTACCTGGGAAGCACTTTATCTGTCCTTCCATTCTAAATGAAAGCTTTGCTGGGTAGAGCAATCTGGGATGTAGGTCCTTCCCTTTCATGATTTGGAATATTTCTTTCCACCCCCTTCTTGCTTGCAAGGTCTCTTTTGAGAAATCAGCTGACAGTCTGATGGGAACTCCTTTGTAGGTTACTGTCTCCTTGTCTCTTGCTGCTTCTAGGATTCTCTCCTTCATTTTTACCTTGGCTAATGTAATTATGATGTGCCTTGGTGTGTTCCTCCTTGGGTCCAACTTCTTTGGGACTCTTTGAGCTTCCTGGACTTCCTGGAAGTCAATTTCCTTTGCCAGAATGGGGAAGTTCTCCTTTATTATTTGTTCAAATAACTTTTCCACTTGTTGCTCCTCCTCATTTCCTTCTGGTACCCCTATAATTCATATATTGGAATGTTTAAAGATATCCTGGAGGTTCCTAAGCTTCTCCTCATTTTTCTGAATTCTTATTTCTCCATTCTTTTCTGTTTGGTTGTTTGTCTCCTCCTTCTGGTCCACTCCATTGATTTGAGTCCCAGTTTCCTTCCCATCACTATTGGTTCCCTGTGCATTTTCCTTCATTTCTCTTATCGTAGCCTGCATTTGTTCATCTAATTTGTGACCAAATTCAACCAATTGTGTGAGCAACCTGATCACCAGTGCTGTGAACTGTGCATCTGATAGGTTGGCTATCTCTTGGTCACTTAAAAGGATGGGTTCTGGGGCTTTGATTTGTTCTTCTGTTTCAGCTGTCTGTCTCTCTCTCTCTCTCTGTCTCTTTTTATTTTTTTTGGTCTGGTCACACCTGTTACAGTAAGGGACAGAGCCTTAGGTGTTCACCTGGGCAGGGCACCCCAGTCGCTGAGTTGTGACGTTGTATTTGGGGGCGGGGTTGAGAGGGAACAATGGCGCTTGCTCCCTTCTCTTTGGGATCTCAGTCCCTTCTGCTGCATCCTCCTAGCAAACTGGACCCCTCTAGTGCCGATTCCTGTGTGGGTGGGCTTGTGCACGCTGTGGTCCCCTGCAAAGACCTCTCCTGTGAGACTGGGCGTCTCTGTGTGCCTCAACTCCCACAGGTGTCCTCAATCAGTGTCCTGAGACTCTATTTCCCAGCGATGGGATACTGGGATGCTTGCACTGCCTTGCTTTACAATCGCCACCTCACTGCGTCTGCCGGTTGCCACCCCTCGGCCAGGGTCTGCCAGCCGCCGCTTATGCACTCAGGGTCTACCCGCTGTGGTCTTGAGCACCCTGGATGCCTTATGTTCCCCTGGATGCCTTACACACCTGTTCCCATCTCTCTCTGTTCTCTGCACCACAACCCGCACCTGGCTGCCCAACTCCGCCCCTTCTACTGGTCTGGATGAATGCATGTATTTCAACTTCTTGGTTTTCCGACTTCCATTCAGACCCATTTTCTGCCAGTTCTGGATGTTATTATGTTTCTAAATTGTTGTTGTCTCTCTCTATTGGTTGTGTGTGGAGGCACAGTGCATTCACCTATGCCTCCATCTTGGCCAGAAGTCTATTTGTTGATATTTTGTTTGGAAGATCTATCAATTTTTGACAGTGGGGTGTTAAAATCCCTGAGTATAAGTGTGTTGCTGTCTATATCTTTCTTGAAGTCCTTGAAGATTTTCTTTATATATTTGGGTGCTCCTATGTTGTGTGCATGTATGCTTATGATGTTTATGTCTTCCCAGTGGATTCTTCTCTTGAGTATTATAAAGTATCCTTCTGGGTCTCTTATTATAGCCTTTGTTTTGAAGTCTATTTTTGTCAGATATGAGTATTGGTACACTAACTTTTCCTTCCTGTCCATTTGCTTGGAATATTTTCTTCCAACCCTTTACTTTCAGTCCATGTATGTCTTTTGTTCTCAGGTGGGTCTCTCGTAGGCAGCATATGTGTGGGTCATGTCTTCTTATCCATTCAGTTACCCTATATCTTTTGATTGGAGCTTTTAATCAATTTTACTTTAAGATTATTATTGATAGGTCCTTACTGATTGCCATTTTACTCCCTTTGTACCTTTGTTCCTTTTTTCTCTCACTGTTTTTTTTTTTTCCCTCTTCTTAAAGCTTTCCTTGTAGCATGTCTTGCAATACTGTTTTGGGGGTGGTATATTCTTGTAGCCTTCTTTTGTCAGGGAAGCTCTTTATTTGGTCTTCAATTTTAATTGACAGCCTTGATGCATAGAGTAGTCTTGGGTGCAGGACCTTGGTTGTCATTACTTAGAATATTTCTTGCCAATCCCTTCTGGCTTGTAGAATTTCCACTGAGAAGTCAGCTACTAGTCTTATCATAGCTCCCTTGTATGTTACTTCCTGTTGCTGTCTTGCTGCCTTTAAGATTTTCTCTTTGTCTTTGAATTTTGCCATTTTAAGTATGATGAGTATTGCAGTCATCCTCTTTGAGTTCCTCTTGATTGAGACCTTCTCTGCTTTGTGGAATTCTATAGCTTTTTCTCTCATCAAATTAGCAAAGTTTTCCATCATTACTTTTTCAAACAAATTTTCTATTCCTTGCTCATCTTCTTCTATTTCTGCTATCCCTATTATATGGTTATTATTCCTGACACATAGTCCTGCATTTCCCTTAACCCTTCTTCATTCTTTTTGAGTCTTTTTTCCTTTCTTGCTGTCTTTGGGAGTTTTTTACTACTTTGTCCTTCAGCTCACTGATTCGATCCTCTGCTTCATCAAGTCTGCTTTTGATTCCTTATGCTGAGTTCTTTAATTCAGAAATTGTATTATTCATTTCGTCTTGGCCCTTCTTGATTGTTTCTATGTCCTTTCTTCTGCTGACATAGTTTGCAGTAAGTTCCTCATAGTTTCCCTGTAGTTTTGGGTATATATCACTGAGCTCACTGCGCTCCCTTATAGCATTGTTTTGAACTCAATATTGGATAGTTGGCTTGCCTCTATTTCATTTAGCATTCTTCCTGAGGATTCCTCCTTTCCTGTTGATTGAGTGTGGTTTCTTTGTCTTCCCATTATTGGCGAGACCCTTCTTGTTTGCTTCTGTTTCTTAAATTGATGTGTTTTGACTTTCTGACTTTGTGGTGTGAACTTCTGTTGTAGGAGGCCTGTGAGATTCAGTGGTGCTGTCTCCTTGATCACCTGAACTTGATGCTCTTGAGATTCCCTTTATGCCTTTTATGCTGGTTCTCTGTATGTAATTGAGTTTTGATTATTGTTGGGTTATTCTTTGGTGGTTCCTTCCCTCCACCTGGTTGACTGAGGGTGACTCTGACCACAACATCTTGTGTGTTGTTGTGCAGGTGCTACCAGAAAAAAACCAGAAAGCTCAAGAAATAAACACATACCTGCAAATATAACTCCCCCTGCCCACAATCCCACTATCAATAGCAAATGAACCAGTATTAATAAGGGTTTAATGATATTAAGTTTATTACAAGGAAGGAGGGCGGATGTGAGATGACTTACTGAAAGAAAAATGACTTTTGGAAGTTAGACAGAGGAGCACTAATAAGAGTTGAGAGTTAGAGGAATGGAAAAAGATGGTAAAATTTACCTCATGAATAAAAAAGGGAATGAAGGTTGTGGAATGCAGTATGAGAAGGGAAGCATATAATATTAAATTTAAACAGAAATTAAAATAGTATAAAATAAAATATAGTGAAAGAAAGGAAAGAAAGGAAAAACATTAAATAAATAATAAAAATATAGAAGCAAAATTGGAGAGAAAGATCCACCAAGTAGTATCAATAACAAACAAGCTAAAATTAATATAGGTGGTCTGGGAATAGAGGGAAAAAATAAAGAAAGAAAAGCCGAAGACACTCTAACATGGCAGCGAGATAGGTGGGAGTGGATTCCACCTTCCCCTGCATATGAGTGAAACACCTAGCCGATCTACTGAGGAACAGAGTGAACAGCCAACAGTACCCCAACATATATGAAGATAGGAGACCAAACATTGTAGAGGACATTGAAAAACCAGATGGTAAGGAGAGTACTTCAGGACAATAAGTCCCTGGGACAAGGATGGCTGCAGCCTCAGGCCTGGCACTCACTGGAACTGCCACATGGTTCTTGGGAGAGACCCAGGTCAACAGTTCCCTCTCCTGCCAAACAAGGTTTGAGCAGCACCAACAGAGACCTGGTTGTTTGAAGTTGCAGAGAGTGGAATAGGGATGAAGTGGCAAACACACAGGGGCTGTGAGCACCCAAGGAGACTGTGGACATTGGCTGGGGAGAATTGAGAGTTGGGTCATGAGGAGCCCTGATTTGGATAGGTCAGGGTATAGTTGGAGAGGTGGGCCATGTGGGAGGACAGGCCCTTCCTTGTATGGAGTGGCAGGCTCGAGCAGAAAGAATTTCTCAGAAAGAAAAAGGGAAAAAAAGAGATACTCAGTGGCTGTTCTTGGAATTCTGCAGCAGCCACTCCGGCCTCCTCCCCACCCAACCCCACAATACTCCTGGTGTAGCACAGAAGGCCCCAAGCTCACACCTGTAGCCCTGGGGAGAGTGCACAACTGAATGTGCAGGACAGGACCGGAGGCTGTTGGAGAACAGGGCTGGAGGCTGGCCAACTGTGGATCAGGAAGGGATAAAAGCGAAACCAATACCCCCTCAGACTGCTGCAGCCAGAAAGACCACCAAAACTGGCTTGTCTGGTTTGAAGTCAGCAGGAAGATTTTTTTAAAGTAATCCTTTATTTTATTTTTTTCTTTTAACTCCTTCTTCCTTTCTTTCCTTCTTTCTTGTTTCATTCTTTCTTCCTTTCTTCCCCTTTCTATCTCTTCCTCCTTCCTTTTTTTTTAAATTCCTGCAAGTGAGACAATAAAGCCTTGAACTGTGAAAAGACCAGAGTTGGACACAAAGAGGAGGAATACCCACAGCTGAGACAGTGAGACAAATTTCACTTTGTTACTCCAGAGAACTTGCAAGTTATTTTATTTATATTATTTTTTTTCATTATTCTTACATCTTTCATTTTTATTAGTATTTTTGTATTTCTCTTCTTTCTGTTTAGTCTTCTTCCCTTGGATGGTTAAAGTGCATTGTTTGACTGTTTTCCCTTGTTCTCTCTTTCACAGTGTATTGTTAATTTACTGTCTTTCACTTCACTTGTGTTCCATTAGCACACTACTCTAGGTCCTATACCTCCTAATCTAGTTATCCACATTACATAGATTGTGTCATATGATTGTCACTACATTATTATTGTAAATAATAGCTGTTCCATATAATTGTAAACACTACGCAGCACCCCTACAAGATCTTAGCCCACTTCATTGTTTCCTGAACTTTATTACTGTTGTAGTTAATTCTATTCTCTTACACACTACACCTGTTTTCTATCC
This sequence comes from Tonatia bakeri, assembly GCA_004024845.1. Classification (NCBI taxonomy): domain Eukaryota; kingdom Metazoa; phylum Chordata; class Mammalia; order Chiroptera; family Phyllostomidae; genus Tonatia; species Tonatia bakeri. Next base: position 25,928 of record PVIA01003630.1, on the reverse strand, counting down.
TTTACTCTTCCTTAACCTCATCATCTGACCCCCCACAAGCTCACTGCTTTCTAGACCCAACTCACAATCCTTCCCCCACAATAAGGGTCTTATCTTCTTTCCACCCTTTCTAAAAAGAGGCTAGTTGGGTAAAATATCACAGTTAACAATATACATATCCAAAAGATCTCCTGTCTCTTCTCTACTGGCTGCTAATGTAAATCTCATAGAAATCTTTCCTGTTGCCTTAAACCATTTTGCCTTCCCCCTCCAACTGATCACAAAAAGTGTAGGTAGAAGCTCCGAACAGCAGGATACCTGCTGGAAGAGGAAACTCAACAACAAGAGGAACCACCAACAGATAACAACAAAAGAAGGTGAAGGAGGGAGTGGAAGCAACACTAACTCAACCAAGGACCTATCTGGAAATACAAGTAAATACTGAAAAAATTACTCAGAACAAATAACTAAACAAGAGCAAGACAGAATCCTCAAAACCTTGTACACATGGAAGAACCAGCTTCAACACAACCTGCCCACACCAGCACAACAGAACACAAGAGGTGGTGGACAGAGTGACCCTCATTTAACCACCTGGTGGGAAGGACCCACCAAAGAAAGACCCAACAGCAATCAAAACCCAAAGACATACACACAGCCAACAAAAATGACATCCCAAGACCAGTGAACTTGGGAGATCAAGGAGACTGTACCACTGAATCTCACAGGTATTCTACCATAGAAGTTCACACCATAAACCCAGGGAGTCAGAACAGATAAATTTAAGAAGCAGCAGCTAACACAAAGAGTCTCACAAACAATAGGAAGACAAAGAAAAATCCCCAAATGAAAGGAAAGGAGAAAGCCTCAGAAAGAATGCTAAATGAAATAGAGGCAAGTCAACTACCAGATACTGAGTTCAAAACAATGATTATCAGGAAGCTCAGTGAGCTCACAGAGAATGACCAAAAACTACAGGGAAACTACAATGAACTCACTGCAAACTATAAAAACATGAAAAAGGAAATAGAAACTATCCAAAAGTTCCAAGAGGAAATGAAAAACACAATTTCTGAACTGAAGAACATAGTAGAAGGAATCAAAAGCAGAATCGATGAAGCGGAGGATGGGATCAGTAAGCTGGAGGACAACATAGGAAAAAAAAACACCCAGATGAACAAGAAAAGGAAAACAGGCACAGAAAGAAAGAAGAGGAATTAAGGGAAATGCAGGACAATGTGAAACATAATAATATCCGTATAATAGGGGTACCAAAAGGAGAAGAAGAATAGCAAGGGATAGAAAACCTATTTGAAAAAGTAATGATGGAAAACTTCCCTAATTTGATGAGAGAAAAAGTCACACAAATCCAGGAAACACAGAGAGTCTCAATCAAGAGGAACCCAAAGAGGCCCACTTCAACACATATAATAATTAAAATGGCAAAATTTCACAATAAAGAGAGGATCTTAAAGGCAGCAAGGGAAAAGAGGAAGTAACATACAAGGGAGCCCCAATAAGGCTAGCAGCTGAGTTCTCAATGGAAACGCTCCAATCCAGAAGAGAATGGCAAGGAATATTCCAAGTAATGAGAACCAGAGGCCTGCAACCAAGACTACTTTACCCAGCAAGGCTCTCAATTACAATGGAAGACCAAATAAGGAGCTTCCCAGACAAAAGAATCCTCAAATCATATACTTCTTCCAAACCAGCTCTGCAAGAGATGCTAAAGGGTTTACTTTAAGAACAGGAAGAAAAACAGTGAAAGTGAGAGGAACACAGGCATGAAAAATGGCAATGAATAAGTACCTATCAATAATAACCTTAAATGTAAATGGATTAAATGCCCCAATCAAAAGACACAGAATGACACAATGGATAAGAAAACATGACCCAAATACATGCTGCCTTCAGGAGATGCACTTTAGAACAAAATACCCACACAGGATGAAAGTGAAGGGCTGGAAACAAATTTTCCAACCAAATACACAGGAAAAACATAGCCAAGGTAGCAATACTCATATCAGACAAAATAGTCTGCAAAAAAGGGGTCATAAAAAGAGGCCCAGAAGGTTACTTCATAATACACAAGGGAAGAATCCATCAAGAAGACATAAACAAAGTAAATATATATGCACCCAACAGGAACATCCAAGTACATAAAGTAAATCTTGAAGGACTTCAAGAAAGATACTGACAGCAACACAATTGCAGTAGGGGATTGTAACACCCCACTGTCAAAAATGGACAGATCTTCTAAATGAAATATCAACAAAGACATTGTGGCATTGAACAATGTCCTAGATAAAATGGACTTAACAGATATATATAAAACTCTTCATCCCAAAGAAGGAAAATACACATTCTTTTCAAATGCACATGGGACATTTTCAAAGATAGAGCACATGATAGGACACGAAACAAGCCTCAACAAATTCAAGAAAATTGAGATCATATCAAGCATTTTCTCAAACCACAATGAATTGAAACTAGAAACCAACCTCGAGGAAAAAAATTCAAAAACACTCAAACTTTTGGAGATTGTATAGCATGCTATTAAACAATGAATGGGTGAAAAATGAGATTAGAGAAGAAATAAAAATGTTTCTGGAAACACAAAAATGAACTCAAAAAAATCCAAACTTAAGGGACACAGCAAAGGCAGTCTTCAGAGGGAATGTCAGTGCAATAAAGGCCTACCTAAAAAAGATAGAAACTTTTCAAACAAACAACCTAACCCTACACCTACAAGAACTTGAGGAACAACAACAAAGACAGCCCAGAGCAAGTGGAAGGAAGGAAATAACCAAGATCAGAGCAGAATTAAACGACATAGAGACTAAAAGCACAATTCGAAGTATCAATGATTCCAGGAGCTGGTTCTTTGAAAAGATAAACAAAATTGACAAGCCTTTAAGTAGGCTCATCAAGAAAAAGAGAGGGAGGACCCAAATAAACACTATCAGAAATGAAAGGGGAGAAATTACAATGGATATCACAGAAATACAAAGGATTGTAAGAACTTACTATGAAGAAGTATAAGCCAAGAACTTTGAAACCCTAAGTGAAATGGACAAATTTCTAGAAAAATATAATCTTCCAAAACTGAATGAAGAAGCAGAAAGCCTGAACAAACCAATAACAGTTGACAAAATTGAAGTAGTAAATTAAAACTCCCAACCACCAAAAACCCTGGCCTGGATGGTTTCACAGGAGAATTCTACAAAGCATATAAGAAGAGCTAACCCTTATCCTTCACACAGTATTCCAAAAAATCCAAGAAGATGAAAAACTACCAAACTCTTTTTATGAAGCCAGCCTCATCCTAAACCCAAAACCAGATAAAAATACAACAAAGAAAGAAAACTTCAGGCCAATATTGCTAATGAATATAGGCACTAAAATCCTCAACAAAATATTGGTAAACTTCATCCAGCAATACATCAAAAGGACAAAACACTATGACCAAGTGGGATTCATCCCAGGGATGCAAGGATGGTACAATATTCACAAATCAGTAAACCTAAAAAAACCACATAAACAAAAGGGAAGACAAAAATCACATGATCATATCAATAGATGTGGAAAAAGCATTTGATAAGGTAAAGCACCCATTTGTGATAAAAACAGTCAGCAAACTGGGAATAGAGCAGCATTCCTCAATATAATAAGAGCCATATGCGAGAGACCTACAGCCAACATTATACTCAGTGGGAAAAAACTAAAAGCTTTCCCACTAAGATCAGGAACAAGACAAGGTTGTCCACTTTCACCACTTCTATTCAACATAGCATTGAAGTCCTAGCCACAGCAATCAGACAATAAAAGGAAATAAAAGGCATACAAATTGGAAAAGAGCAAGCAAAACTGCCATTACTTTCAGATGACATGATAGTGTACATAGAAAATCCTTTAGGCTCCACCAAAAAACTGCTTGATGAAGTAAATGAATTTGGCAAAACAGCAGGATACAAAGTCATTTTCAGAAATCAAAGACATTTTTGTATACAAACAATGAAATATCAGAAACAGAAATCCAGAAAGATTCCCATTTGATTTAACAACAACAAAAAAAAAATAAAATAAAATACCGAGGAATAAACCTAAACAAGGAGGTAAAAGACCTGTACTCAGAAAACTACACTGCACTGAAGAAAGAAATTAAGGGTGACAGAAACAACTGGACACATAAACCGTGTTCATGGATTGGAAGAATTAACATCATCAAAATGTCCATACTACCCAAAGCAACTTATAGATTCAATACAATACTTATTAAAGTACCAATGGCATATTCTACGGATATATAACAAACACTTCAGAAATTTATATGGAACCATAAACAACTCTGAATACGTGCAGCAATTTTGAGAAAGAGCAAGGCAAGAGGGATCAGAATACCTGATATCAAGCTGTATTACAAGGGTACTGTAATCAAAACAGTATGGTACTGACATAGGAACAGACACATGGACCAATGGAACAGAATAGAGAGCCCAGAAATAAACCCAAGTCTCTATGATGAATTAATATTCAATAAAGGTGGCAGCAGCATAAAATGGAGCAAAAATAGCCTTTTCAACAAATGGTGTTGGGAGCCTAGATGGCTACATGCAAAAAAATGAAACTTGAGCACCAACTTACACCATACACAAACATAAATTCAAGGTGGATAAAAGACTTAAATATAAGTTATAACACCATAAAAGTTCTAGATAAGAACATAGGCAGGTAAATCACAGATATTCCATGGAGCAATATTTTCACTGATATGACTCCTATAGCAAGGGAGATAAGGGAAAGAAGAAACAAATGGGATCTTATCTAAATAAAAAGCTTCTGCATGGTTAAAGAAAACAGCATTAAAATGAAGAGAACCAAATGTATGGGAAAACATATTTGCCAATGATACCTCAGACAAGGGTTTGATCTCCAAAATATATAAAGAACTCACACAACACCACTCTTAAGAAAACAAGCAACCCAATTAAAAAGTGGGCAAAGGATCTGAACAGACACTTCTCAAAGGAGGACATCTAGAGGGTCCAGAGATACAAGAAAAGATGTTGAGTATCGCTAGCCATCAGAAAGATGCAAATTAAAACCACAGTAAGATACCACTTCACACTGGTCATAATGGTCATCATAAAGAAAGCAACAAACAGCAGGTGGTGGAAAGGTGGTGGAGAAAAGGGATCCCTACTGCACTGTTGGTGGGATTGCAGACTGGTGCAACCACTATGAAAAACAGTATGGAATTTCCTCAGAAAACTAAAAATGGAACTGCCTTTGCCTCAGCAGTTCCACTGCTAGAATTATATCCTAAGAACCCTGAAGCACCAATCCAAAAGAACTTATGCACCCCAATGCTCATAGCAGCACAATTTACAATAGCCAAGTGCTAGAAGCAACCTAAGTGCCCTTCAGTAAATGAGTGGATCAAAAAACTATTGTACGTTTGTACAATGGAATTCTGCATAGCAGAAAGAAAAAAGGAGCTTCTACCCTTTACGACAGCATGGATGGAACTGGAGAGCATTATGCTAAGTCAAATAAGCTAGGCGGTGAAAGACAAATACCATATAATCTCATGTTTAACTTGAACCTAATTAGTAAAACGAACAAGCAAGCAAAATGTAACCAAAGACATTGAAATTGAGATCAGGCTGACAGTGACTAGAGGGGAGGAGGGAGGGTGTAATGGGGGGAAAGGTGAAGGGTTTACAGAAACAACTCTAAAGGACACAGAGACAATAACAAGGGGGTGTGGAAACAGGGGAAGGAGGTGGGGAGGCCTGGGGTGGTGGAGAGGTGTGGGGTGAAAAGGCAGAAAACTTTACGTGATCAACAATAAAAATAATAATAAAAATAAAATGTTACAACATAAAAAAAAAGAAATAAATAAAATATCTACTCACAGCCTTTGCCCTAAACCTTTACAAATATGGTTGTTCGGTCTTTTGTTGTTGATGAGTTTTAGGAGTTCGTTATATTCTGTTGATATTAAGCCCTTGCTATATATGTGATTTGCAAGTATTTTCTCTCATCTGTGGGACTTACTTTTCACTTTCTTGGAAGGGTTTTTTTGATGAAGTTCAATTTATCTGTTTTTCTTACGTTTTCAGTGTCATATCTAAGACGTTATTGCAGACCCAATGCCATACAGTTCTTTCCTGTGTTTTATTTTAAGAGCTTCAAAGTTTTAGACCTTAAGTTTATCTTGGATGCATTTTGAGTTAATTTTTGTATATAGTATAAGGTAAAAGCCTTAATTTATTCTTTTGCATGTGGATATCCAATTTTCCTGACACCATTTCTTGAAAAGAATGTTCATTTCCCATTAAAGTTATTGGTACTCTTGTCAAAAATTACTTGACCATATATGCAAGGGATTATTTCTGGTCTATACTATGTCAATGGTTTATTGTCTATTTTTGCCAGTATCATAATGTTTAGATCACCATAGTTATTTTAACAAGTTTTATGTGATATTGTGATTTGTAAGAAAGATACATATATTTGGTCATTCAGATGACCAAAATATACTTCTCATATATAATTTATCTTTACCCACAGTTTCTGACAACTGAAATTCACTACAGAGCCATTAAGGTGAAATGGGTGTCTTGTTATTTATAACAAGCCCCTTTCCAAACTAACTAGATTTACATTAATGAGGTGACCTTTAGAAAGCATCTAAAGATGATAGCCAGTTGGCTGGGGAACCAACTAGGTGATTACAGGGTTGGAATTTTCAATCCAATCACCTACTACCACCTCCTGGGAAAGTAGAGAGGCTGGAGTTTGAATCAGTTACTGGCATCCAATGATTTAATCAATGATTATATAATAAAGCCTCCATAAAAAATCCAAAAGTGTGGGGCTTGGAGAGCTTCTGGGTTTGTGAATACATGGAGATTATGGGACAGCAGAGTGCTGGGAGAGAGCATGGAAGCTCTGTCCCCTTTCCCCATACCTTGCCATATATCTTCCATCTGGATTTTCCTTAGTTATATTCTTTGATAATAAACCGGTAACCTAGTATTCATAAAATGTTTCTCTGAGTTCTGTGAGCCACTAGAAAATTAATCAGACCTAAGGAGATGGTCATTGGAACGTCCCATGTATAGCCAGTCATTCAGAAGCATAGATAAAACCTGGACTTGAAACTGTCATCTGAAGGTGGAGGAAGGGGCAGTCATGTAGAACTGAACCCTTAACCGGTGGGATATGATTGTACCTCTAGGAAGGTAGTAGAATTGAGTTGAGTTCAAGAATTGCCGGTGCCTAAGAATTGCTTGATGGTGTGGGAACTATACACACACACACACACACACACAAACACATACCGGAATTGGTACCCAAAACATCCTCACTTTGAAATTAGGAAGAGTGAATGCAAGTTTTTTTTCTTCTTCAAAATTACAAACAAACAAAATTGGAAAAAACTCAGATACAGAAAGCAAACTGGTGGTTGCCAGCTGGGACAGGGGTTGGGGAACTGGGTGAAAAGGGTGAGGGATTAAGTGGAAATGAGTAGTTAAAAAATAGTCACAGGGAAGTAAAGCATAGGAAATATAGTCAATAATATTGCGATAACTATATATGGCACCCATTGCTTTACTGGAAGTATAGAGAGGAACACTGTGTAATGTATATAATTGTCTAACCACTAGGCTGTAAACCTGAAACCAATACAGAAAAGGAATTGTTAGCTCTGGTTAGTGTGGCTCAGTGGATTGAGTACTGGCCTGCAAACCAAAGGGTCCTTGGTTCAATTCCCAGTTAGGACACATGCCTGGGTTGCGGGCCAAGTCCCCAGTAGGGGGCATGTGAGAGGCAACCACACATTGATCTTTCTCTCCCTCTCTTTCTCTCTCCCTTCCCCTCTCTATAAAAATAAATAAAATCTTTTTAAAAATGAGATTGTTTTGTCTATTTGACATGCTTGGAGATTCCATTAAGATAGGTTTTTCTATTTCTGCAAAATATATTGTTGGGATTTTGATAGAAATTGCATCAGATCTTATATATTCCTTTGGAAAGTATTGACATCTTGACAATGTTAAATCTTCAAACTGATGAACACAAGAGAAGTTTCCAAATATTTAGGCCATTCAAAGTTTACTTCAATAATGTTTTGTATATTTCAGTATACAAGATTTTACCTACTTAGTTAAATGTATGATTATTTTATTCTTTTGATGCTGTTGTAATAAAATGGTTTTCTTAAATATTTCTCAATTGTTCACTGTTATATAGAAATGCAACCCATTTTACAAGTTGATTTTGAATCCTACAACTTTGCTGAACTTGCTTCTTAGCTCCACGAGGATTCTTTTTCTGTGTGGAATCTTTGGCAATTTCTACATATGTGACATATCATCCTTGAGCACAGATAATCTTATTTCTTCCATTCTAAGTTAGATGACTTTTGTTTCTTTTTCTTTATTGCTCAAACTGAAACTTCCAATACTACATTGAATAGATAGGGTGAATGTGTACCTCCTTGTCTTGTTCTCTCTTAAGGAAAACACTTTCAGTTTTTTATTCATGTATATGATGTGATGTTTAGATGTGGGCTTTTCAATTATGGCATTTATTATGTTGAGGAAGTTTCTTTCTATTCATAGATTGTTGAGTGTTTTGATGAAAGGGTATTGGATTTTGTCAAGTGCTATTTCTTCTGCCTGGATTAAAAAGACATGTTTTTTTTTTCTTTGTCCTGTCAATGTGATGTGTTATGATTGATTTTTGTGTATTGAACAATTCTTAAATTTCAGAAGTAAATGCCAATTGATCATGGTGCATAAGTCCTCAAATATGATGCTGAATTTTGTTTCTTAGCAATTTGTTTTGTGAATTTTGCATTAATATTCATAAAGGATACTTGACTGTAATTTTATTTTTTTGTGGTGTCTTTGACATTGGTACCAGGGTAATGCTACTCTATTGGAATGTTAGAAAGTGTTCCCCCTCCTCCATTTTTGGGGGAAGATTTTAGGAAGGCTTGCTGTAATTCTCCTTTTACTGTTTGTTATAATTCACATGTGAAGTCATGTGGCTCAAGCTTTTTCTACTTACTAAATATAGGTCTATTCATATTTTCTACTTCTTCATGATTCAATCATTGTAGTTTGTATATTTTTAAAGTATATTTTATTTATTATACTATTACAGTTGTCCCAAAGTTTTTTTCTCTCCTTTGTCCCCCTCCTCCCTGCACCACCCCCCAACCTTCCATCATTTCCCTCTCTCCTTAGTTAATGTCCATGGCTTGTACATATAAGTTCTTGGCTTCTCCATTTCCTATACTATTGTTAAGCTCCCCCTGTCTATTTTGTGCCTACTAATTATGTTTCTTATTCCCTATACCTTTTCCCCCCATTCTCTCCTTCCCTTTCCCACTGATAACCCTCCATGTGATTCCCATTTCTGTGATTCTGTTCCTGTTCTAGTTGTTTGCTTAGTTTGTTTTTGTTTTTGAGGTTCAGTTGTCAGCAGTTGCGAGTTTGTTGTCATTTTGATGTTCATAGTTTTGATCTTCTTTTTCTTAGATAAGTCCCTTTAATATTTCATATAATAAGGTGGTGGTGATGAACTCCTTTAACTTGCCCTTATATGGAAAGTACTTTATCTACCCTTCCATTCTAAATGATAGCTTTGTTGGATAAAGTGATCTAGGTTGTAGGTCATTACCTTCCATTACTTCAAATACTTCTTTCCAGCCCCTTCTTCCCTGTAAGGTTTCTTTTTAGAAATCAGTTGATAGTCTTATGGGAACTCCTTTTGTTTTGCTGCTTTTAAGATTCTCTCCTTATCTTTAGTCTTGGGTAATGTAATTACAATATGCCTTGGTGTGTGCTTCCTTGGTTGCAACTTCTTTGGGACTCTCTGAGTTTCCTGGAATTCCTGGAAGTCTATTTCCTTTGCCAGGTTAGAAAAGTTTTCCTTCATTATTTTTTCAAATAAGTTTTCAATTTCTTGCTCTTCCTCTTCTTCTGGCACCCCTATGATTCAGATGTTGGAACACTTAAAGTTGTTCCAGAGGTTCCAAAACCTCTCCTAATTTTTTTTTCTGCTAATCACTTTCCGAATGATTTTCTGGCAGTTCTGCTTGCCCTTTGCTTTTATATTGGTTGTTATCCTTCTTTTGGTTGTAGGAGGAGGTGAAGCGTTTCTGCCTATGTCTCCATCTTGGCTGGAACTCTCTTCTCCAATCATTGTAGGTTGTGTATTTGTATGAGTGTGTACATTTCCTCTAGGTCAGCTATTTTCATCCAGTGTACTGCAAGAATGTTTAAAACATGTGATAGCTGACTATTTAGTCAGAGGCACTGACTTATTTTCCCTTATATTGTCAAATAAAAAATGACAACACCCAACACAACAATAGCCGTTGGTGTGAATAAATCAAAATAATATCTATTTTTTTGGCAGATTGGCAAAAAGTATAATATATTTCTGCTGTGCTGCAGAATTTTAGTAATTAGTTTATGTGTGCCATAAGATTTTTTAAAAAAGCATGGAAATCACTGCTCTAGGTTATCCAACTTGTTAGTGTGCAATTTGTTCATAGTATTCCACTATGCTTTTTATTTCTGTGAAATTGGTAAGGTTTCTATTTTCATTTATGATTTTAGTAATTTGAATCTTCTTTTTTGAGTGAATTTAGCTATAGTTTTGTCAAATTTGTTGATCTTTTAAAAAAATAAGTTTTGGTTTTATTGATCTGTTCTTATATTCTGTGTGTATCTCAACTCCAATGTTTTCTATTTTCTTCCATCTACTGCCTCTAGATTAGTTTGCTATTCTCTTTCTAATTCCTTGAGATGCATAGTTTAGTTGCTGGTTTCAGATCTTTCTTTTTTTATGTACACAATTAGAACTATAGCACTGCTTTTGCTACATCTTATATGTATTGGTACATTTTGTCTTAATTTTTTAATCTATTTTATTGATTATGCTATTACAGTTGTCCCATTTCCCCCCTTATTCCCCACCACCCTGCACTCCCCCTCCCACCCACATTACCCCCACACCTTAGTTCATGTCCATGTGTTGCACATGTAAGTTCTTTGGCTTCCACATTTCCCACACTATTCTTAACCTCCCCTTGTCCACTTTGTATCCACTATTTATGCTTCCCATTCCGTGCACCTTTTCCCCTACTCTCCCCCATCCCCTGCCCTGGTGACAAACCTCCATGGGATCTCCACCTCTGTGACTCTGTTCTGTTCTAGTTGTTTGCCTGATTTTTTTTTTTTTTTTTGGTTTGGCTGTTGATAGTTCTGAGTTTGTTGTCATTTTAGTGTTCATAGTTTTTGATCTTCTTTTCCTTAGATAAGTCCTTTTAACATTTCATATAATGAGGGCTTCATGATGATCAACTCCTTTAACTTGACCTTATATGGGAAGCACTTTATCTGCCCTCCCATTGTAAATTATAGTTTTGCTGGATAGAGTAATCTTGAATGTAGGTCCTTGCCTTTCATGACTTTGAATACTTCTTTCCAGGCCCTTCTTGACTGTAAGGTTTCTTTGGAGAAATCAGCTGATAGAATTATGGGAACTCCTTTGTAGGTAACTATCTCCTTTTCCCTTGCTGCTTTGAAGATTTTCTACTTATCTTTAACCTTGGGTAGTGTAATTATGATGTGCCTTGGTGTGTGTTTCCTTGGGTCCAACTTCTTTGGGATTCTCTGAGCTACCTGGACTTCCTGAAAGTCTATTTCCTTTGCCAGATTAGGGAATTTCTCCTTTGTTATGTTTTCAAATAAGTTTTCCATTTCTTGCTCTTCCTCTTCTCCTGGTAGCATTATGATTCAGATGTTGGAATATTTAAAGTTGCCCCAGAGGTTCCTAAGCCTCTCCTCATATTTGTGAATTCTTGTTTCTTCATTCTGTTCTGGTCAAATGTTTCTTTCTTCCTTCTACTCCTAACTGTTGCTTTGAGTCCCAGTTTCCTCCCCGTCACTGTTGGTTCCCTGTACATTTTCCTTTAATTCACCTTTCATAGTTTTCACTCTTTCCTCTATTTTGTGACCATACTCAACCATTTCTGTGAGCATCTTGATTACCAGTGTTTTGAACTTTGCATCTGATAGGTTGGCTATCTCTTCATTGCTTAGTTTTATGTTTTTGTGGAGCTTTCATCTGTTCTTTCATTTGGGCAATTTTTTTCTTTGTCTCAGCCTGCCCGTTACCTAGTAAGGGGCAGAGCCTTAGGTATTTTCCAGGGTTGGGCAACACACATAGCTGTATTGTGGTGCTGTAAGTGTGAGAGGGGTCCAAAAGTGTACAATGTTGCTTGCTGGGCTCTCAGCTGGCTTTCAGACACTCCCTCCACTACTCACAAGCAAATTGGGCCTTTCTTGTGCTGATTCCTGGGCAGGTGGGTTTGTGTACATTCTAGCACCCTATGGGTCTTTCCAATGAACTGTCCTATGAGGCTGGGGGTTTCTTCCACCACCACAACACCCCCCAGATCTTTTCAGTCAGAGGTTTTGAGGCTTTATTTCTTCATTCTAGAACCCTGGGTTGCACAGTCTGCCTCTCTCCCCAGTTGACCCTCTTGGTTTATCCACATGTAAATGTGGGACCACTCATTCTACCAGTTGCCGCCTCACTTGTCCAGTCCTCCAACCACTACCTTGCTGCGAGTCCTCTCTGCCCCGGCCTCCAGTCTTTGCCCCTCCTACTGGTCTGGATGAATGGGGTTTTTTTGTTGTTGTTGCTTGTTTGTTTGTTTGTTTGTTTGTTTTTACCTTGGTTGTCAGGCTTCCATACAGTTTGATTTTCTGGCAGTTCTGGTTGTTTTTTTGTTTTTAAATTTGTTGTCTTTCTTTTGGTTGTGCATGGAGGCACAGTGTGTCTACCTATGCCTCTACCTTGGCCAGAAGTCTGTTTTAATTTTTTTTTAATGTTCAATGATCTCTGAGCTTTTTATTGGTTCCCTGCCCCTGCCAAGGATGCCCCACTTCTGCTGCTTTTAACACCTCAGAACTTTAGTGTTATTGACCACAGACATCACTTTTCTGTCCACTCTCTTGCTGGTGGTGGTTTTTGGGATGGATTGTATGGAATGGCTGTTGTTCAGGGTGTCACCAAGATTGAAGTCCTCCCCTTCTTCCAGCAGGTGGCACTAGAAGGCTATGTAAGCCTCCATCTTGACCTTGATGTTCAACAGGGCCTCCTACTACCAAGCCTCATGCTGCCTCTCTGCCCAGGTCTGACCAGCTGTGACTACAGGTGCAGGAGGGCTCTGCTGAACTGTTCTGTATGCATGGCATTGTGTGTTTCCACTTCCCTCAGGCTGTTCTCCAAGCTAGCCTTCAGATTTCTCATCAAGTCCAGGTCTACCTCCAAGGACTGGACAGTTTGTCTCAGCTCTATATCATCTCAGCAGCTCCTTTCTCAGATGTCTACAAAGTGATCACTGTAGTGTTCTCCTCAATCTGCTTCAACAAGTAAGTACTTGTCAAGCTCCTCTTGTTTCTTCCAAGCCAGCTTGTCATACTGGGCCTGGATGTCTGCCATGATCTTGCTGAGGTCCTGAAATTTGGGGGCATCCAACTCGGAATTAACAATCTGGTTTTGTAGACCATTTATTTCCTCCTAGTGGTTCCTGTTTATGAACAGCAGCTCCTCCTTGTGAGCCTCTATCTCCGTCCCCAGCTGCAGCCATGTGATATTTGGGTCATCAATGATATTTCAGAGTTCATTAATGTCACTTTCCACAGACTAGTGCATGGAAAACTCCACCACATACTCTGAAGTCATCAGGAGCAAGACAAGCATTGCCAATCTTCAACACAATGTGGGCACTGTCCATAGAATTTACAAAGATCTGAGTCCTTGGGTTCTTGATGGTCTTTAAATAATGCCTCCTATCTCTCACCTGGAGTCCTTTCTTTTCCAAGTGCTCCTGGATTTTGTTCTTCAGTCTCTGATTATCAGGTTATAGGCTTCTCACCTTCTTAAGGTAGAAAGCCAAGCAGTCATTCAGACATTTCAGAGTCTCTTTCTCACTCTGGATGATGCCTCTACCCATCGGACCCCTGGCTATCCCCACAGCCAAGCTTTCAGATCCCCAGCTGCCCTACATGCTGGTGGAGTAGAACCTGGTAGCTGGGCAACTGCATGGGTCCCAGGATCTGGTAGTTGGTGGAAAAGCTGGAGCAGATACTAAAGCTCATGTTGTTCAGGAAGGAAGGCAAGAAGTTGAGATTCAGGTTCAAGCAGCAGTTATTTTGTTTTAATTCTCATTTGTCTCAAGTTATTTTATAATTTCCTTTTGATTACTTCTTTGACCTGTTGGCTGAAGAGTCTATCATTTAATTTTCACATGTTTGTGAAGCTTCCAATGTTGTTCTGTTATTGATATTTAGTTTTATTCTAGTAGCAGCAAAAACAATAAAGAAATAAAAATAAACTTAACCTAGGATATGAACAATCTGTATACTGAAAAGCTCCTTCACATTGGTCTTGGCAACACCTTTTTTGGACATGACACCAAAATCACAAGGAGCAAAAGTAAAACTAAAAGGTAAACTCCATCAAGCTAAAAAGCTTCTGCACATCAAAAGAATCAGTCAACCAAATGAAAAAACATTTTACAGAATGGGAAAAAATATTTCCTAACCATATATCTGAAAAGGGGTAAATATCAAAAATGTACAAAAATCATACAACTGAAGAGTAAAAATAATGTTAATCTGATTAAAAATTAACAAGGCATTTGAATAGAGTTTTCCACAGATGACATACAGATGGCCAACAGGTCCATAAAAGGATGTTCAGCATCACTAATCATCAGGGAATTGGAAATCAAAACCATCATGATATATCACCTCACACCTGTCAGAATGACAGCTATCAAAAACAGAAGAGATAACATTTGCTGATGAGGATGTACAGAAAAAGGAACTTTGGTGATTTTTTTGATGAGAATGTAAATTGGTATAGCTATTATGGAGCTTCCTTGAAAAATTAAAAATAGAACCACCATGCAACCCAGCAATATGAACCAACATATGAAGCACAATATGAACCACCATATGATCCAACAATCCTGCTTATAGGTATATGTTCAAAGGAAATGTAATTAGGATCTCAAAGAGATCTTCCACCCCCATGTTTATGTCAACATTACTCACAATAACCAATATATGGAAAAAAAAACACTAAGTGTCCATCAATGGATGAATGGACAAAAAAATATGGTGCTCACACACACAAGAGAATATTATTCAGCCATGAGAAAGAAGGAAATCCTGCCATTTGTAACAAAGTGGATGGACCTTCAGAGCATATGTTAAGTGAAATAAGTTAGAGAATGACACTTTATGATCTCACTTATATGTGGAATTAAAGATTTTATTTGCTTATTTTTAGAGAGAGGGGAAGGCAGGGAGAAGAGGGAAAGAAAGATGAAATTGAGAAAGAAACATCAATTGGGTTGCCTCTTGTACACACCCCAACTGAGGACTTAGCCCACAACCCAGGCATGTCCCTCTACCAGGAATCAAACTGGTGACCTTTTGCTTTGCTGGACGACACCCAGCCAACTGAGCCACACTGATCAGGGCACAGTGGAATTTAAAAAGTTGAACTCATAGAAAGAATGAGTAGATTGGTGGTTGCCAGTGGCTGGGGCTTGGGGGAAATGGAGAGATGTCAGTCAAAGGGTATAGACTCCCAATCATAAGATTAATGAGCCATGAGAATCTAATGGACTGCATGGTGACTATTATTAAGAATACTGTATTATATTCTTGAAAGTTGCTAACAAAGTAGAACTTAAATGTTCTCACTACAAAAAATGAAATGGTAATTATGTCAGGTGATAGAGCTGTTAACTAATCCCACTGTGGTAATCATTTCACAAAACAGGGCAGAGCAAAAGTAGGTTTACAGTTTGTACAGGTGGAAAATAATAAATAATTAATAAATAATAATCCAAGAATAAATCAGTTTTGTGTACTCATGACAGTAAACCAACTTTTGTGCTATCCTGCATATGTGCGTCAAGTCATCACATTCCACACCTTAAACTTACACAATATTACATTTCAATTCTATACCAGTAAAGCTGGAAAAAATTCACCTTCAAACCCAAGGTCATTTGGATTTTCTCTTACATTGTTATCTAAAAGTTTCATACTGTTGTGTTTACATTTAGGTCTATGATCCACTTTTTGTTCATTTTTTTTGAAATATGTAAGCTCTATCTATATTCTTTTTCTTTTTTACCCATGGTTGTTCCTTTGTTATACATGATTGTTGAATGTCTTTTCTCCAATGAATTGTTTTCACCTTTGTCAAAGATCAGTTGTCCATATTGTGTATGTATATTTCTGGGCTCTATAATCTGTTCCATTGACCTATTTGTCTATTATTTCAACTATGCCACACTGTTTTATTCACTATAGCTTTTCAGTAAGTTTTGCTGTCAGGTAGTGTCAGTTTTTTACTTTAGTCTTGTCCTTCTTTTTTCCCATTTTAAAATCATTTTTATTTTTCAATTACAGGTGACATACATTATTGTATTAGTTTCCGGTATACAGCCCAGTGATTATACATTACATATCTTACTAAGTGATCATTCCAATAAATCTCTCATCCATTTGACACCATGCATAGTTATTAGAATATTATTGACTGTACTCTATATGTTGTACTTGACATCCCATGACTATTCCATAACAACCAATTTGTACTTCTTAATCCCTTCACCTTTTCACCCATCTCCCCAAACCCCCTTTTATGTAGCAACTGTCAAAATGTTCTCTGTTTCTAGGAGTCTGTGTCTGTTCTATTTGCTTGTTTATTTTGTTTTTTAGATTAAGTTGTTGATAGACATCTATTTATTGTCATTTTATTCTTCATATTTTTAATCTTTTTTTCTTCTTCTTAAGGAAGACACTTTAATGTTTCATATAATACTGGTTTAGTGGTGATGAACTCCTTTAGCTTTTTATTGTCTGGGAAACTCTTTATCTGTCTTTTGATTGTAAATGATAGCTTTGCTGGGCAGAATAACCTTGGTTGTACATCCTTGCTTTTTATCACTTTGAATATTTCTTGCCACTTCTGGCCTGCAAAGTTTCTGTTAAGAAATCAGCTGACAGTCTTATGAGAGCTCCCCTGTAGATAACTAACTGCTTTTTTCTTGCTGATTTTAAATTCTCTCTTTGTCTTTAAACTTTTGCATTTTAATTATGATGTGCCTTGGTGTGGGCCTTTTTGGGTTCATCTTGTTTGAGACTATGTGTTGCTTGCACTTGTATGTCTATTTCCTTTGCCAAGTTAGGGAAGTTTTCTACTATTATTTTTTCAAATAGGTTTTCAATTTATTGCATTCTCTCTTTTCTTCTGGCACTCCTATGATGCAAATGTTTGTATGCTAGAAGTTGTCTCAGAGGCTTCTTACACTGTCCCCATTTCTTTAGACTCTTTTTTTCTTTTTGTTGTTCTGATTATGATTATGTGGTTTTTGCTTTCTTATTTCCAAATTGCTGATTTAAATCTTGTCCTTTCTACTCTGCAGTTGATTTCCTGTAAATTATTCTTTATTTCACTTAGTGTATCCTTCACTGCTGACTAGTTTTTAAAAAATTTTATTGAAGTTCTAAGTTCATTGAGCATCCTTATAACTAGTAGTTTAAACTGCATGTAGTAGATCACTTGTGTCCATTTTATGTAGTTCTTTTTCTGGAGTTTTGTTTTTTTTTTTCACTCGGAACATAATTTTCTGTCTCCTCATTTTGGCAGCCTCCCTCTGTTTGTTTCTGTGTATTAGGTAGAGCTGTTAATGACTCTCTTTCTTGGTAGTCTGGCCTAATGTAGTAGGCATCCTGTATGTTCCAGTGGCACTGCCTCCTCAATCACCCAAGCTGGGCAATCAAGGTGTTCCCCCTTGTGGGCTGGGTATGCCCTTTTCTTGTAATTGAGCCTTATTGCTATTGGCATATCAATAAGAGGTATTTATCTCCAGGCCAATCAGCTGCAAGGACTGGCTGCAACCATTGACCACCAACCACCAGGGAGAATCAGCTGTGCAGGGGCCCACCACACTGTGAAAGACTTACTTTGACATGGCTCTAGTACCTTCTAAGTATGTACCTTCAGTGTGCCACTTATGGAGTTGGTTAGGTGGTGATGCTTCAAAATGAAGCTGTCCACTGGGTGCATTGGCTCTGGGGCCTCCTGGGAGGTGCAGGCAGAGGTCAACTACCACCTGTGTTCTGGCCCAGAGCCACTTGGCATAAGTTACAAAGCAATCTTCAGATGGCTGCTACTTGTGCTAGGCTTGGAGTTGCTGAGGAAAGGACAACCTGTGAACCAGGGCTGGATGTTGCTTGTGCCAGGCCTGGGGCCACTTAGCAAGAGCTATGGTGCATACTGAGGCCAAATTCTGCTTGAGAAAATTTAGGTAAATTTGAAGCATGAGCCAAGACAGGACATTTGTATGGAAAAGCCACTGGAAACAGCTTCAGTGGACCTGAAAGTTAGGTGGGGCAGGGCCTCAGGGAATCACCAGGGTGGACAAACTGTATCAGCCAGTTTGATGGAGTCTACAATATGGTGCCCACTTGCAAGCTCTTGGGGGGTGCTCATCAGTGGAACGATGGCCTTTGCAATCACTTCTGTCTGGGAGAAAGCTGCCCTCAGCTATCACCCTGATGCCAGATAACTCACTTCCTCTCTATATTTCTCTTGTGCTTTCAAGCTACTGTCCCAGCACTGGAGCTCAGAGGGAATGAGTCCAAGTAAGTCTCCACATGGGCCCCTCAGAAGAACAACCTGGAACTCTAGAATCCTTCCATCTCTCTTAACCTCATTCCCTGCTGGCTTTCTAGCAAGAACTTAAAAGGACTTCTCTTCCTTGTACTGAAACCCTGGGCTGGGGAGCTTGGTGTGGGACTGAAACCCCTCACTCCTCAGGAGGCACTTCTGTAGCCAATGTATCCCTCCCAATTTTTTATCCACCACCCATGGTTGTGGAACCAGCCCATTTAATTTTTTCTGTGTCTCCACCCCTCCTACCAGTCTCACTATGGCTTCTTCTTTATTTCCTTAATTGCATTACTTCCATTCAGCCAGAATTCAGGTGGTTCTGGATTATGGTTGTTCTGTAATACAGTTGTAATTTTGATGTGATTGTGGGAGGAGACAAGTACTGCCTTTACCTATGCCACCATCTTCAACAGAAGTCTATTCTTGTCTTTCAATATTTTGTTGGCTCTTTTTATTTTTTGCCTTTCCATACAAGGGTTACCCCACCCCCCAAATTGCAGTTCTGTTCTGGAGGACAGGCCCCTTGTAGTACAGGTTTCTCCTGCTAGGTGAGTGTTCTAGGAACCCATCTGTATCAGTCTATCAGTAGCCATTTTTGTGAGAGGCTACGTTTAGCTTCAGTGACTTTTTTAAAGATTCTTTCAAAGGGTTTGCCCATTTCACAATGGGTGATTTACAAGCACATCTCAGCACACTGCACTGAGTGTTCAGCACTTTTTGACCAAAAATGTCATAATCTCTGTACCTCATCTGCCTATTCACCCTAAGAGGCTTTTTATTTTGGTGTTTCTCCAGGTGAAAAAAGTCCTCAAAGGGAAACATTTTGTCAATGTGGAAAAGGTGAAACAAAAAAACCGCAGAAGCACTAAAAGGCATCAAAATTGAGAAGTTCATAAACTCTTTTGGAGTGGAAAAAACATCTCAATAGGTGTATTGCATCAAAATGGAGAGTACTCTGAAGATGACTGAAGTTTAAGCATGGGAGAATACACAATTTTTTATAAATAAATTCCGTTTTGGGGGGTTCACCCCTCGTATAAGCTTTTGAATACTTTTTCAAGAGCCATAAAGCAATTTGCTTGAATTTTTGTTGGAATTGGTTGAATCTGTCCATCAAGTTGGGAGGAACTGATGTTTTTAAAAAAAAAAAACAAATTTTATTTACTTATTTCTAAAGAGAGGAGAAGGGAGGGAGAAAGACAGGGAGAGAGAGAAACATCAATGTGTGGTTGCCTCTTGCCTGCCCCCAACTGAGGACCTGGTCTACAACCCAAGCAGGTACCCTGACTGGGAATTGAACCAGTGACACTTTAGTTCACAGGCTGGCATGCAATTCACTGAGCCACACTAGCCAGGGCAGGAACTGATGTCTTAACAATATTGAACCTATTTATCTATAAGCGTGGAATGCCCCTCCATTTATTTTGACCTTTGATTGTTTTTATCATTGTTTTGTAGTTCATGTAGTGTTTTTTAGGTATTGTACATACTTTGCTCTATTTATACCTAAGTATTTATTTTTGGATGCAGATGTAAATGTTATTCTGCTTTTACTTTCAAATTTCAATTTTATTGCTGGTATATAGAAAAAAATGATTTTTGTATGTTAAACTTGTATACTGAAACCTTGTTATAATTGCTTATTAGTTTCCTAAGTTTTTTTGGTTGATTTTTTGAGATTTGTACATAGACAATACAATCTGAGAACAAAAATAGCTTTGGTTCTTCTTTTCTAATTGGTTACTTTTTATTTTCCTGTCTTATACCATTAGTTGGGACTTCCAATATGATGTAGATTAGGTGAGCTAAGAAGAGTCATTCTTGCTTAGTTCTTGATATTAGAATGAAAGTATCTACTTTCTCACCATGAAATCTGCTGTTGGCTGAAAAAAAAATTATGTTCTATTTATTAAGTTGAGGAAGTTACCCTCACTCTAAGTTGCTGAGAGATTTCATTTTCTTTTTTATCATGAATCGGTGTTGAGTTTTGTCAAATGCTTTTACTGAATGTATTAATGTGATCATTTGATTTTTTTTACCTTGTTGATGTGACTTGTTACATTAATAGATTTCCAAATGCTGAATGAGCTTTGTATACCTGGGATAAATGCCACTTGGTTATGATATATATTCTATATATTGTAAGAGTTAATTTGCTAATATTTTGTTGAGGATTTTTACATCTTGCTTTACGTTATACATTTACCAGTACTTTAACTTCAATGTCTTTATCCGATTTTGGTGTGAGGATAATGCTGGCATCATAGAATGAATTAGGAAGTGTTCTCTCTACTTTCATTTGTGGAGAGTTGGTATATAATTTCTTACTGAAATATTTTATAGAACTTGTCAGTGAAAATATCTGAGTCTCACACTCTATATTTTGGAAGTTTATCAATTATTGATTCAATTTCTTTAATGAATAAAGGTCTATTTAAGTTATTTATTTCCTTTGTGTGTTTTTTGATACATGGTGTCCAGGAATTGGTCCTTTTTAACTTGGTTGTCAAATTTATAGGCATAGAGTTGCTCATAATGGTGTTTAATCATGCCAGTAACTCTTTCATTTCTTCTTTTTAAAAATATATTTTATTGATTATACTATTACAGTTGGAATTTTTCCCCCTTTGCCCTCCTCCACCTGATACCCCCATTCCCTCCAGCAAACCTCCCCTTGGGTCCATGGGTCATGCATATAATGTCTTTGGCTACTCTATTGCCTATAATGTTCTTAACATCCCCCCTGTCTATTTTGTACCTACAAATTTGTAATTCTTAATACCAGCACCTTTTCTAAAATTCTCCCCTTCCACCTCCCAACTGATAACCCTCCAAATGATCTCCATATCTGATTCTGTTTCTGTCCTGCTTGTTCGCTTAGTTTGTTTTTTTAGATGCAATTGTTGATAGTTGTGAATTTATTGCCATTATAATGTTCACAGTTTTGATCTTCATCTTTTTCTTAAATAAGTTCCTTTAACATTTCATATAATAATGGTTTGGTGATGATGAACTCCTTTAACTTTACCTTTTCTGGAAAGCATTTTATCTGCCCTGCAATGATAGCTTCACTGGGTACAGTAATCTAGGTTGTAGATACTTGCTTTTTATCACTTTCAATGCTCCTTGCCAGTCCCTTATAGCCTGCAAAGTTTCTTTTGAAAAATCAGCTGACAGACTTATGGGGACTCCTTTGTAGGTAACTCTCTGCTTTTCTCTTGCTGCTTTTAGGATTCCCTTTATTTTTAACCCTTGTCATTTTAATTATGATGTGTCTTGGTTATATGGAACCCATATGCTTTGCAATGGCAAATGTAGTCCAGCCCTGTCGGAAAACTGGCAGGCATAGGGCGGCACACATGGACCAGACCCCCAGATCAGCTTTCCCATGGGAAACCAGGCCTGCATTGTACCTAGGCTGGTTTGAGGCTTGCTTTTGCTAGAACTCCCTCATACTAAATTGAAGCAGCACATGTTTACTGCATATCTTTAAAGTAACTTCCTAAAGTCCATGTTAATTCTCCCAAGGAAGGAATGTAACCAGACCAATAACTTTTATTGTTCCCTTGCATTTGCAACATTTTTCCTTTGTTAATCAGTAAGAAGTAATCAGCAACATCCTTTCCTTTGTTATCTATAAAAGGTAATCACCTAAAGCAAACCTGAGCATAATGAATGAGAACCTTCTTTGATGTATGCTATTAGAAAGCAATAAAAGCCTGTCCAGGCAAGGGTCAGGGTGCTCTCTTACTCAGTGGTCATGCCATCTTTTTTTCTCCACAGGACTTCTGAAATCCATGTAAATTTGTTCATCACATCCACAACACTGCGGACACCACTGGTCGGAGTCCACATCACTTGGTGTGGTTATCTTTGGGTCCATCTTTTTTGGGACTCTCTGTGCCTCCTGGACTTGCATGTCTATTTCCTTAACCACATTATGGAAGTTTTCTTTCATTATTTTTTCAAAAAAAAATTTCAATTTTTTCCTCTTCCTCTTCTCCTCCTGTCAGCCCTATGACTTGAATGTTGGCATATTTGAAAATATCCCAGAAGCTCTTTAGCTTATCCTCAGTTTTTTTTTTATTCTTTTTTCTTCTGATTGTTCTGAATGTATTTTTCTTCCTTATGTACCAAATCATTGATTTGATTCTTGGCTTCATCTACTCCACTGCTGTTTCCCTGTAAATTGCTCTTTATTTCCATTAGTGTATCCTTCATTTCTGACTGGAATTTTTTATGCTGCTGAGGTCCTCACTAAGTTCCTTGAGCATCCTTATTACCAGTGTTTTGAACTCTGCATCTGATAGGTTGCTTATCTCCATTTAGTTTAACTCCTTTTCTGGAGTTTTGATGTATTCTTTCATTTGGGCCATGTTTCGTTGTCTACTCATTTTGGCAGCCTCCCTGTGTTTCTTTCTGTGTATTAGGTAGAACTGCTTTGACTCTGTGTCTTGGTAATTAGGCCTAATGTAGTAGGTGTCCTGTAGGATCCAGTGGCATGGTCTCCTCTATCACCCAAACTGGGTATTCGATGTGAGCCCTTTGTGTGGGTTGAATACACCTTCCTCTTGTAGTTAAGCCTTGGCTGTTGTTGGCAGTTCAATGGGAGGGATTTACCCAGGCCAGTCTGCTGCAAGAATTGGGTGTGAGCACTTACCACCAACATCCACCATCCATGGTGGATCTGCTCTGCAGGAGTAAGGTAGTGCTCCAATGTGGTATATAGCTGTCCACTGGGTGTGCTGGCCCTGGGTTTCCGAAGTGGTGCAGACCAAGGCCAGCCCCTACCTGTGTTTTGCCCTGGGCCACCCAGTCAGTTATAAAGGAATCTGAGATGACTGCTAATTTTGCTGGGATTGCAGATCCCAGATGAAACCAAGCTGTGAATCTAAGCTGGCTTCTGCTAGTACTAGGCCTGGGGCTCACTGAGACCAGCTATTGCTTGGTTGAGAGTATTTAGGAAGTTGTGAAGCATGAGCTAAGACCAGTCACTCATATGGAAAAGCAGCGTGGGTGGGCCTGTAATTTGGGTGGGGCAGAGTCTCTGGGGATCTCCAAGGTGGGTCAAACAGTGTTAGCCAGGTTGATGAAGTCTCATATGTGTCACCAATTTGCCACCTCTGTGGCTCTGTGGGGGGGGAGGGTTTATAAAAGAGACAATGGCCTCTGCTCGCCTTGATGCCAGACACTTCAGTTTCTCCCAGTATGCCACTGGTATCTTTCATGCTGCTACTCCAGTGCTGGAGCTCAGTGGAAGTGGGTCTGAGTAGATGAGTCTGTGTGTGGGATCTTTAAGAGGAACTGACTGGGGCTCCAGAGTTTTTTCCATTAACTCAATGCCCTCTGGTTTTTACAGCCAGAAGTTGTGGGGACTTATCTTCTTGGTATTGGAACCCTGGACTGGGAAGACTAGTATGGGGCTAGGACTCTTGGCTCCTGAGATATCCCTCCTGAATCCCATCCACCTCATATAGTTGTGGGACTAACCTGTTCTATATCTTTACCCCTTCTACCAGTCTGGATGGATGTAATTTCTTTAATTCTGTAGTTGTCAGACCTTCATTCATCTCGATTTCTGATGGGTCCAAGTGCTCATTGTTCTATACTTTAGTTGTAATTTTGATATGGTTGAGTGAAGAGACAAGCTATGTATTCCTCCACTGTCATCATGACTAGCAGTCAGGATTTTCAATAAATGGTGATTGAATCCCAGTCAGTGGAATGTGAGTGAAAATGATGTGAGAATTTCTTGACTAAGGATTTCAAGAGGTGGGTATATTACCTCTACTTTTTTTCCCCACTTTGTTGGCTAGACACAGGCTGTGATGATGTCCCATGGTAGAAATGAAATAAGTAAGTGATGGTTAAGTAATGAGAAACATTACTGAAGGTACTGTGGCATTGTGCTGGACATGGCTCTTCCAAACTCCATAATGGAAGGTTGGCCAGAGGTCCTCTGGCCAGAAGGAATATGTATTGCTTTGGAAATGTATTGTAAATACCTCCTCATCTTTTGGGAGCAGCTTGGTGTCCTGTGTGACTGCTTCTTGACCTGTTCCCTCCACATGTACACACTGAGGTAATGTAGTTTAGAGTCATGTGCAGGACACATGCTCCCTTTGTGTGGGACCCCTTAAAGCAAATTTTGGACTCAGGGAGGTGTGATCCTGCTTTCCCAATCTTCCGCCATTGGTGCTCCCTACAATGTGAGTAATAAAGGCTATGTCTGCTTCATCCAGTCTTCCTTGTGGGTTTTTTTTGGCTTATCTGAATGTGCAGTTGAGGTCCCTGGGTTCATCCTCTTGTGGTTACAGTTGGTGTAATTGTCAGCAGTATTCAAATACCCTGAAAACTCCCCAAGTTGAGTCAACTGTGGATGATATTATGCCAAGTGGGAGGATGCCAGGAGAAATCCTGGGTTGGCCAGCAAATCATATGTGATACGAGGTGGCAAACCTTCTTGATACATGAGGACTGCCACAGGATTAAGGGGATGCCCCTGAAACTCCCGTTGTGCTCCTATGAGCCTTGCAGCATGTGGGAGAGTGGTGCACTCTAGGGACACAGAAAGACCTCTGCCATTTTGTTGTCACATGTGCTGATTAATGTTACCAGTGCTGTGAAAGATAATTGAGAAACAGTGGTAGAGGCATGCGCTGTTCGTTTAGAAGAGGAACTGAAACTAGAAAGAAACATGTGTTTCCTAATGGCAGACAATATGGACGCCTAGGGGAGCTGATTAGGACAGACTGATGTGCCACTTTCAGAAGATACAGAGAAGGCGACTAGCATCCACCCATTATATGGGCGATCGTGGCACAGTGTGAATGGAATCCTTGCAAGTGGGATCCTATGGCTGAAAGTGAAAGTGACTCAGATGAAGAAATCATAATAGATGAGAGCAGGGAGTCCATACAGATAGGAGGAGGGACATTTATGGTTTGTTTGATTATAACTCAAAAGATTAAGACCAAACAGCCACAGGAGCTGCAGGGCACTCCAGTACTGCCTCCCAAGCAGACCTCGCACAATACAGTGCACCCCTACACCTCTGCTGAGAGAGTAGAGCTGACTGCTAAGTTCAGACAGAAAGGGTTCAAATCCATCATGGGATGACTATTGTGGCTGGGGGATATAGGGGCTGA